>JAQGAJ010000145.1:0-20240 GCA_034689365.1 Liebstadia similis | reverse complement strand
CTTAGACTGAGAGCAGTCATAACCGATGCCTTAAATCTCAGCATTAATTTAAATGAATTTAAACTTCAGTTCAGACATTCGGCTAAAGCTTTGTAACAATCAATACAAAAGTGGATTTGTTTTCCAACTTTTCAGTTCACGATTGGATGAAAATGTAAAGAATAATTGATTTTGTTTATCAGAACTCATTCAAAATGATTAGCTCTAGTAGTTATAATTGTGTTCTAAGCATGATCTAGTTAAATCTATGGACTTTTTTACCCACAAATAGGCAATTGTTTGGCATATGGCTTATGTCATGAACTGTACTTTTGGTCTCTTTTTCGGGTCATTTTGGTAAACAACAATTGACACCAAAACCTGTCCAATGGATTGACTCCAGATGTGAGTAAAACAAAAGTTGTCTCAATGTTTATATTTTTTACATTTAGTTTACGTGTCGTTTCAAAACTTTAACTGGCCGGCAAATCCCAATCCATGAATTTCTATGTATATTACGTTTAATACAATATTTTTAAATTCAAATAAAAGCTCTTTTCGTTCGCGAAATGATTTTCAATTTTCAAAAGTTTAGTCTTTTTTCTCGAAAAGGAAGGGAAAGTTTCGACTCTTTTGTTGTCTATGTCTCAGTTCAGTGCAATAAAGGGCATCGGTTTCACGCTTTTCATTGCGTGAGCCAACGATTATAATGTCCAGGGATTCAATTGAATAGAGTGTTAGGCTTTTGCTGTCATATTATATTAGAAGAAAGTTCTTGTAAAATATGGTTGTCGTAAAAACGGTCAAACATTAAGGTTAGTGTTGGGCTCTATCGACGCCAATGAACAAAAAGCTTAATATTTAATTTTGATGACTATCACCACAAAATTCAAACTCCTGTCGATCCTTGCAATGCCTGTCATGGAATACGACATTGAACTTAAACTTAATGGAGAGTGCTTTCACTCTCGAGTCGAGCACTAGTATCGCTAATATTGCACTCTAATTGCAGTTTTTGTCAATAATTTTCGACTGCAATCGTATTTCGATTCTATCTGTATATGACTTAACTGTTGATAACAAGTTTGAAAAAGTCTGAGCCCTAAGACAAGTGCATCACTAAAAACAAATAAATGTCGATTAGGAGAGTGTGAGCGCACAGAATGAGGCGAATATAACTTTAGTGAAACTCACAATTTAGAGGGCACTCAAAGTTTAGCCAATTGAAAGATTGCCAACACTAAGCTCTCAAGCGCTCAATAGTTTTGTTTACAAATGCATGGGTTGTAAGACAAAAGGTTATTCATAACTAACGTTGAGTTTGAGCTCACTTCGATTCAAAACTCGAGTCGATATCCCATTAATTGACGTATTATTTGATAGAATTTAATGAAAGCAGTGATTGATTTCTATTGTTTGAGAGTTAACTCATTGTTTGAATTAATTTTAATACATTTGAGCCATAATTGTCTTAAATAGTCATTAATTGCAATCAATATTCAATTGATTTTAGTTCTTAAGACTAATAATGAGCTCAAAAGGAAAGCAACGGAAGAGTAATCTAAATAATGAGTGATATATTCAGACAATTGTCTAATTTTGTCTCACATTTCAGGCGATCCGACGGAAGACAAACCCAAAGCCCAAGAGAAATGCATTTTCTGTTTGAGCGAAGAACGAGATTACCATAAGTTCGGGAAAATGTATAAATAAAGAGAAGTTTACGTCCATTACTATTGTCTGGTATGCGATCAGAAAATCTGAAAATTGAATACTGAAAACAGTTATCTATCGATAGCTCTTCTCTTCGGGTTTGGCTCAGAGGGGCAAAGATATCGAAGATATCAAGAAAGAGGTCATAAGAGGAGAGAAGTTGAAGTGTTTGTACTGCAAGGAAAACGGAGCGACAATCGGGTGCTCTCTTAAGGCTGTAAGACATTGAATATAGAATTTCATTAATTATGATTTTCTCTTTAAACAGTGTGAAATAACTTTTCACTTGCCGTGTGGTCTCAAAAATTATGTTTTGAACGAGTTTTTCAACACACTCAAGTTAGTTTTCAATAACTGATTGCAATTCATTTCATTCATTAATTGATTGTTTAGTTCCTATTGTATTAAACATCGAAGACGACAAGTATGGGATCAAAACCACACAAAGAACGAGTCCTGTTCCACCTGTCTATCGGATGTCAAGTTCGATGAAGGTCTAAATCATTTGTCCACTCTGTGCTGTAACAAACTCTTTCATCGAATTTGCATTCAAAAACAAGCATTGAGTGCGGGTTCGCATCATTTCAAATGTCCGCTCTGTAACAACAAAGACAAGTTAAATAAAACGATGGTCAACTTCGGGATCTATGTGCCAGATCAGGATGCATCGTGGGAACAAGACCCAAATGCCTTCCGCGATGTCTATGTCAGGAACAATACCTGCGATTGCAAGCCTTGCCTTTGTCCTAATGACCGCCAATACCAGGACCGAAGCGGCCAAAGGGATTGGCAGCTCTTGCTATGTCGAACCTGTGGCTCAAAGGGCGCGCACAGAAAGTGTATCCCAATCCACGGGAATGAATGGACTTGTGAAGAGTGCGAAGAAGTCTTTAATAAACAGCAAAACTCGAGGCGAGCCGTCAATGGCTTCGGTCATTACAATGGAGAAAACTATTCGTTTCTAAATAACGATATAATTGAAATTTTTTCGGACGATAACTCTTCGGACACTGAAAGTTGCGGAAAATCGAATATTTATTTCGATTCCGCCAAAAAGAGGAACAAATGTTTTAAAAAGGTTGAAACAAAAGACGTCTCTATTCAATGCACTTTAGTGTCAGCCGAAGACCTGATAGATATGGATCCGATCGAGGATTTAGATCCCTATGAGTTCAAGCATTCGATCATAACTATGAACAGTATTGACCACAATATCAAACACCAAGTCATAGATCTCGAAGATTCTGATGACGATTGCGTTCCTCTTAATTGAGATTAAACCTAACAATCATTTCATTCGTCAAAATTGGATTCATTTCAACCATTTTTACATTAATTTTCGTTTGTTTTTAAAATTATTTTTACTACAAAAGTGTTGAAAATTTATTTTTAGACAAAATCGATGTTAAGATCGAAATTTGGCTTTTATTCAAGTTTTTGTGATTTCACTCAAATAAATGACTTTTTCCTTATTTAATTAAAACTAATTAAGTTTTGATCATTTGTTTAATAACCAATTCAAAGATCAGACCAGAACTGAGGCGAACCCGACTGTTGTCCACTCGTTTTGAGAGCTAAGGCGTCGTTGTGTTTAGCGTTCGGCGAATAATTGGTTTAAATAAAAATTTATAATTTAAAAAAAAATCTAAAATTAATGGTTTGAATAATTGCTTGCATTGAAAAGTTTTTAACTGCCAATCATTCACTTTTGTAATGGATTTTCACTCAAAATGTCAATTATTGTCAACTTTTTCTGGATTTCATGCTTTAAATATAAATTTGGGTCATTTTCTTCCCTCGATTTGTTTTTTGGGTAAAATTCAAAATTCAGATCAATATTTAAGGTATTTTTCAACTAAACTTGTTTTTACTTTATTATTAATTTATTGAAAATTTATGTTAATTATAACGCCTTTAAGTGATTTGAATCCTCTCGAAGGACACGACCGCCACATATCTGTCATCTTATCTTTGCTCGAAGTGTCACAAATCAAAGTTGATTTGTTGAATCATTGACATCGAGGACATCGACGACCCGACAAATGGCGATCGATCTCTACTATATGTCTGAAAGCCCTCCTTCTCGGGCGGTCCTCATGACCGCCAAACTCCTGAACATTGATCTGAATCTGAAGACATTAGATCTGTCAAAAGGAGAACAACTGAGTCCTGAATTCGTTAAAATAAATCCATTCCATTGTGTGCCGACTCTAGTGGACGACCAGTTGGTTCTGTGGGAGAGTCGGGCCATCATTTGTTATCTCGTCAATCGCTATCGTCCTTCACATCCATTATATCCAAGCGATCCCATTATAAGAGCGACAATCGATAAGTTTCTTAACTTTGATTTGGGAACACTTTATAAAAGCATTTCTGCGATTGCGGTAAACAATGTAATGATTAACTCAAATGATTTACTTCTTTTGTCTTATGACAGTATCCCCTCTTCTTCGGCGGTCAATCAGATGAGTCCGCGGAAACAAAACTTAAAGAAACTCTCGATTTGTTTGATTCTATTGTCAGCAAAAATGACTTCGTTTGCGGACAAACCATAACTTTGGCCGACATTTCGATTATATCGGGAATCGGTTTACTCGAGTCAATCGATTATCAATTAAACCGTTGGCCGAATATCTGTCGATGGATTGCGAGAGTGAAAGACGAGCTCAAAGAGTATTACGAAGACATCAATTCAAAGGCCATACAAAACACTCGCGAATATCTTCAACACTTGAAGAGTCAAAGGAAGGAATGAATTGTCTTCGAGTGAAGAAATGATTTATTTTATTGGAAAAACGACTTTGAATTCTAAATAAATAAAGTATTTTTGTAATGGATTGAAGTCTTAAAGCGATTGATTGCATAAATAATTATCAAAAACATAATTAATTCAAAACCAATGGAACGAAAATTAAAGATAAAATTAAATTAATATCGATATAAAAGGACTAACAATCAGATGGTTTGACATTCACTCCATTTTACTCATCTCGAACTTAGTGGTCATAATCTCTTCATCTGAATCGATGAGTGACGGCAATGCGTTGTCGATCATCGACGTCGGGATATTTGCTTCAATCCATTTCAGATTCTCTTCGGTCTCTCTACTGATCACTGAATCCTTATGATTGGACTCAGCGTTGGATCTGTTTTGTTGTCTCATTTTCATACCGTCTGTAAATCAATTGATAATCAAAAGAAGTCAAAGTATGATCACTGAAGTACCGAAAGCCTCGTGAGGTATCTGTTGTTCGCGCTCATCGTCTTCGTCTTCACTGGCGTCGAGCAATGGTGTGAAAGCATATCTGTAATCAAATAATTAATTATTTACTCTTTGTTTGAAAGGATCGAACCTCTGATTGTTATTAGTCGGTCGCCATAAGATCATAATGACTAGAAGAACAGCTGAGAACAAGACGTGCCAATAGGCGTCGTCGACCCATAACTGTTGCCAATCGGTCAGACATTGGGTTAATTTGTGCTAAATGTCAAATAAATCAATCAGAAGAATGAGAAAGATTGTGATCGTTGAAGGAATTACATTATGGATCTGCCAAACCATGAAAGCGACCGAAGCTATTGAACAGAAATCAAAATCATTAAATGCTTTCAAACTTATTATACGATTTAGAAAATAATACCTAAAACTGCGAAAATCAAAGTATTGGTGAATTGTTTGTATAAATTCAATTTAACCACATTTCGTCTCAAACGCAATATTCGCGTGGTTTGGACTAAACTACTGAAAACCCACCAACAGATCACTGAATCCAAAACCGCTAACGGAATGCCTGCCATCAAAGTCTGATTCGTCGGATCGTTCTTTGGCTAAAATATTAATCAACTTATTTGTTTGAAAAGGTTTTAAATTACTTTATAAATCCTGAGAATTGCTTCGACTGAACCCAAGATGAAGTACAAACCGCCGACACAAACCACTCGATGTAATATAGGCCCCAATCGCGGTCTAAATGTCAGATATGTTAGTCATTGAAAGGACAAAGAGGTAACACTGACTTAACGATTCCGAAACCACACGAGACGATAATGACTAGCATTCGGGCCAAAGTTCGCTTAAAACACGATAAGATTTCGGCGAATAAAACGGCGCCTTTGACTGAAACACCGGTCGAATTAATCGATTGATATTCGGCATAAAAGACTGCTTTTTCAAACATCCCGAGGAATATAACGGCTCCGACCCAGAACTGGATTCGCAACAAATCCCTCCACTGAGCGAATGATACCAAAAGCCATCCGAAAGCGAATATAACATAAACTCCACACATGACTCCATAAAAGGGCAAAAGTGGCCAATCGATGGCCGATAAGTATTGTCCCGTTTGGCTCTTCATTTCGATATCGACTAAAAATATATATTTTAAAAAATTTATTAAACTATATCGAGATCTTTGGCAAACCTTCGGCATTAAACCGTTTGATTAAGTCATGAGACTGTATATAAACTATCAAAAAGTAGACGCCGTCGTTAGGAATTGTGATTTCATTTTCAGATGTCTGCAAATTAACGATCATTAATCAAATGGTTAGAAATCTTATTCATACCGATATCATTCGATTTAAATCGCGTTTTCTTCTGCTTTCAGGTTTCGGTAATTCCTCATTAGTACCGGAGTTATGGGACTCCGAATAATCGCCAATCAAAGTAAGAAAAGATGTTTCGGGAGAACTATCACACGTCAGGTCGGGAGGACTGCACGGCTTCGTTGTGTTCAGACCTATTACGTCGGTTTTGAAGTTTACTTTAAACTATTGAAAACATAATTTTATATCAATTATGAGTTAACTTGTGATGAATTTTACCGATAAGTCTTTCAGTTGATTGCAATTCATTTCTTTCTCAAATGTCTTCAAGTAGTGGACCCGATCATAGCCGAAGTCGCCGAGAAGTGTTGTCGGACAGAAATAATACCATTTTATATAATCGGGTAACTAATCATTCAAACGTAAGTTATAATAAAGTGTTCATATCATTGATATCAACCATAATTTCTGGGCCCAAGTATTCTTCAAAACATGGCGTTTCTCTAAGAGTCCAACCGATTTTGACGGACAGGTCTTTGTCGTTGTTTGAATCGCACGAAACTTTAGGTAAGAATGAATTTGAGATAATCTGAAATCATATCTAAACTTACTTTTGATGACAACACTTGAGTTCTTATACAAAGCGCTGTGAACTCCAAAGTAGTGACACTTTTTCTATCGGAACAGAAGTCAGACAATGAATGACAAGTGTTGACCACCGATGGCCGCCTACCTGTTCCGTAGTGAATGACCACTTTCCCTGATCGGGGAAACAGTGCATTGAATGCCAGACGATTGTAATCACACTTAAGATTAGAATAAATTTTGCGAACATTTCTTTAAATTTATAGTTAATTGCAATTAAAACAGAACTCAAATTATGTCTAAAATTAATTAAATTTGACTAAAACGACAAAAAATAATTACATTTTAAGAATTAAACAAATATTAGATCAATGAATGGTTAAAATAATTAATGGAAATGATATTAATTTAACCGATGATTAGATTCAACACTAAATTCAATTAAATTAGCGATCGTTTAGTCGTTTAGTCGGCTCTCAATCAAAACAAATGTATTTCAGAGATAATACATTCAAATAAAACATACAATAAATGCCATCAAAAGTGGTGACAATTCCTCTTAAGTCCTGCCAAAGGGTCCGAAACAAAGACTTCAATCGTAACGTCATTTAGTGTTGTCTCCGATCAGAGGTTTGTTTTGATTGAAAACATGACGTGTTTTTAAATACCGAGAGATTTCAAATTAAATCAATTGAATTAGACTTAAATAAAATGCATTTCTGTGTTCACTCGAAGACCAAACCATCGCTGAATGTCTTGTGTTTGTCCATCTGTTTGGCGCAGCTCTTGAGCCGAGCGGTTAGTCAGGAATCAGTTCCACATAAGATCGAGAGCTCGCACTCAAACCAAATCAAGTCCTTCGACGACACCATCTATTTTAAGATCAATTGGTTGTCTGAAACTAATCCACAAATTGATGAACACATCCGTCAATTCAACCACTATTTGGAAGAGTCTAACGAACCAAAAGTATGGCAAAGATCTCTTGATCTGAGATCTCGAGATTACCATCAATTGATAACTTGATGTTTATCTAGGATGTGGTTCAGGACGACAATACTCTTTATATCACCACTGCTTCTAATGAGAAATATGTCTGTGTTTTGCCTAAAATCGATTCTATGGTAAGACATTGACCGAAGTTTTCACATTTTAATATTTCTTTTAACGATTCCTAAGTCGGACACAGATTTAAATGCGAAGAAAAGTGATTCAGAATTAAGTGCTTATCAATTGCTGAAACCTTTGTTCGCCCGCGAAGTCTGTTCTTATCGGTTGGAACAGTACTGGACTTATGAGATATGTCACGGAAGACATATCCGTCAGTTTCATGAGGACAGCACTTCACCCAAAACCCGAACCGTAATTCAATTTATCTTTAGTTTATAACTTGTTATTTATCTCAATTGAATTTCAGGCACAGGAATACTCTTTAGGAAAATACGAATTATCTCGTCTTCAGTCTAGTGAACAGCAATTCAATGCATATTTGGCTGAATTGGCCAAAGATGGTCGAAAGCGGCCGACTGTGACCGTAGATGACATTCAATTGCCTTATATTGAGGTCAATATGACCGACGGAACTCTTTGTGACTTAAGTAATACAAAACGATTGACGCGAGTCTTCTATGTCTGTAATGAAGATTCCAAACACGAACTCTATTCAATCAAAGAGACCTCGACCTGTGAATACGAAGCCATTGTTCTTTCACCACTTCTATGCCTTTCGCCAGAATTCCAAGTATCGGCCGCTCCCGAGAACCAAATTAGTTGCTATGCCGTCGGTAATGCGCCCATAAAACCGAAAGGTTTGACAGAACTTGAAGACGAGGCAAAGAAGCATCAGTTGGAAGTGACTAAGAATAAGGATAAGTCTTCGCCATTCAGTGGCGGCATATTTGATGGCAAGACTATCATAATCGGTGCCTCAGATTTCGGTAAAGAGTTAAGAATAAACTTAATTCCTGAGGACAGCACTGAAGAGCCAAACGATGGCAACGATTTGACCGCAAAATTCGATTCAAAAATTTTGACAAACTTTTTGAACGGAGACTTATGTCTTCACGGCGTGAGTCTTACTTCTGATGGGTTTCGCATAAATATAATCGATTTTGATTTAAACATTAGGGCACCGGTTGGTGGAGATATGAGTTCTGCTATGGAGATAAAGTGGAACAATACCACGAAGAAAAGGGCGTTAAGAAGACTGTCATTACGTTAGGAAAATGGAATAAAAAAGAACACTTGAAATGGATTAATGAGAATCCAAATAAAAAACCAAAAGTTAATAAAACTCCAAAACAAGTCTCAAATTTCTATTCCAACGGAGACTTATGTGATATGACAAACAAACCTCGAAGTGTTGAAGTGAAGATGAAGTAAGACATTGTCTCTCACTCTCCCATTGGGTCACATCTTATCATTCAATTATCTCTTTGTTTCAGATGTCGCAACATTTCAGGACATCCGGACTCAGTGGCACTCTATTTATTAGAGCCCAAGACGTGTGAATATATTTTAGGAGTAATTATTTTAAACAATTCTCATAACAATTGATTAACTTTTGATTTTTGATTCACAGATAGAATCGCCAATCATTTGTCAACTGTTGAGTACCGCCGATGAAAACGGATTATTACATAACCCGAACAATAGGTTAACCGAAACGCCGGAAGAGCTCTAAGTTATTGTAAAAATCAATAGTTTCTGTACAAAAAAGCTATAAAACTTCAAATTATTTATAAGAAAATAATAAATATATTTATTATTGAGTTCTCATTTGTTTGACATTACTTTCATTGATATCACACAAAGAAGTATTGCTTTGGATGTGTTGCCAAAGAAGTCGTATCTCTTCTATCGATAGTTCATTGCTATTAATTCGATGGTCACTGAAAACACACTTTCCGTCCGATGGCCTCACGAGTGGCCAAAGTGTTAAATGTTTAGTGTCTTTGATATCGATGTTTGCCTTCAGTCGACAAAAACCGGTAACGAAGACGTCTTCGATCATGAAATAAGGTATTGTCAGCGCTGTTGAGTGAAGACGTTTGGCGACCGAAGCACTCATTGCATAACTAAAACCTGAAAACAAGGCATTGAGTGATTGACATCTAATCGAATCCTAATTATAATTACCGGAACAGTAATGCGGAAAATAGAGTCCCGGAAGTTCGGAAAAATTGATTTTGTATTTTGAGATCTTATCCCTGAGAACCCGAATTATGGCCATTCTGTTGGTGGCCATCGAGTGTCGATACGATCTCATGATTTGAGAAATCTTTGCAAAACTTCGGATTATTTCTCGGTTTCTGTTTTTATGGCAAAGGATTGAGTTTTGGCTGAGCTCTGAGTTTTGAAAAACTTTTAAGCTTTGAATCAAATTATTTGTTTCAATGAAGATATCGTCGTCGGTCTTGAAATAGAAGTTTGCGGCCGAACACCAGTTGGCCAACCAGTGAAGACCCGCCACTGACTTGAAGGTCAGGTTTTTGAAGTTCTCGGTTATGTTTATTTGTAAGATATCTGCAAATTCTTTGGATTCGCTTTCGATTCGATTCTAATTTTTTGTTTCGATTAGATTTCAGTTTAAAAGAGTGAAAGCGTTTGACATTTACCTGAATTCGAGTGTTTGGGTTGGGATGAAGACCGAGGAGAAAGACTACTCTGAAATTGAGGTAAACCTGTGTTTGTTTGTTAGCCCAGGTCTCACGAATTGATTGTCTTCGATCAAAGTTATCTGATTTCGATTCAATCAAAACCAAAAGCTTAAGAGAATTATTTGAAAAGTCTTCACAAATATTATTATTGATGTCAAACGAAATTCTTGTGAAACAATCTTCAGAAAAGTGTGTCAAATGAACAACAGTTCCGTCGGAAAGTACTTTCCATTTGGAACTATCGACCGATTGATCGATCGTTTTGTCAAAAGTCGATAACTCTTTTGAAAAGTCTTTATTATATCTGAATATTAGGAAAAATAATGAAATCATAAGAAAAACACCGAAAAGATCGAGAGATTTGAGTCTAAAACAGATACGCATTTCATTGCATTTCAAACATTAAGTGAACACAAATTAATCAAAAGTTGTTTTCTTAATAATCTTGTCATTTGTTGTCTTGGATTGAGTTCATCGTTAAGCCGAAGACGCCCTGACTTTGTGTCGAAACTCTTGTGAACGCAAATAACTGTCAAAACTTTTTTAATGTAAACTATTTGTTAATTCAAAACTCGTGACAATCAGTCGAAAGTGGTTTTCAATGATTCACTCGATTAGAGCCTAATTGAGCCCAAAGTCTGCACACAATTCCTATAATTGGATCTTATTATGGATGACAAGAGAGCTCAAGAGAGCTCAAGAGAGCCCACCCTTTAATAAATTCCATTATTAACTCATTTGTTCGCACATTCCATACATTAGTGAATGAGAGCTCGACTTTTACTGTTATTTTGTCTTCGATTTCAATTCACGGCTTTTTGTTTTTTCACTAAAAGATCCTCAAAAACAAAGTTGTTTAACAACATTATTAACAATCACTACAAACACTACTCAGAAGAGAGTCGAAAAAAGCCAACCATAAGGAGTGACCACCGAATCAATGGTATCAATACTATCAATACTATCAAAGGAATCAATTCAAGAGAAGGCCATTTCAAATACTTCTTCGGTTGTCTTTCTTGAGATCTCGATCCTCTTTGATGACCCGAATGGGAACACTTCTCACCCATTGGTGCTGATAGTGATGGTGAAAGTGATTCTGAAGGCAATGATTAAAATTAACCGAAAAGTTAGAAAATGTCGAAACAAATCCCCAAAAATGTTGTTTTACAGAGAAATTCTTTATTTAAATGCAAAGAAAGAATTGATGTTTGGATTCGATTTACAATAAAAGATACGATTCCTGAGAATTGAAATCAATTGAGAGATCTTTAAATAATTAAATACAATGAATGGAATATTTGCTATAATTAACAGATCGAGGAATTACAAGATTTGTGCCCAAACATAGCCCACAATTGCTTTTTGTGATTCATTCGGAGAAATTGCAGATTAATTGTGACAAAAGTTTTATTAAAATGATTAATAACTAAATTAATATAAATTCAATATAAATACTGGAATTTTATTGCAATCAATGGGCAATTTTAACGCTTTCATTAACTTTGAGATCAAAACAAATCGATAATTAAATGTTATTTTTAATAATAATTTCAACAGTTATTAAAAACTCTGATAATTCCAAAAGTGCTTCAAATATCTTATTATTTATTATTAAACATTTGAGTCAATTCGTAATCGCTTTGTAAATACATTTAAATTGAGTGCTAATTGTTTTTCGATAGAAAACAAACACATTTTGTGAATTCAGTAATCTTTTCAATGACTAAACAATCGATAATTATATTTGAATTTCTTATTCTCAGATCAATAATAGCAAGTAATTAATGACTAGTTTAACAAACTATTAATTTGAATCAAAATCAATTAATTAATGATTGGTTGGCACAAAATGTATGTATAAATAAGTAGTTAATTCAAATCACCGATCGATGAGATCAATGAAAACATCGCTAAAATCGGTTCCATTTATAACTCTATACAAGTGTTGAGAGAAAATAGATTCGAGTATTTTAAGCGAGACTTCGGTAGAGATAGAGCACAGGTTTGCGAAGAAGGCATCACTTCATCACTTCCACTGTTTTGCCGACATTCAAATGCATTCGCAGATCCTGTGCTCGACTTGTTTGCCGAGACCTGATTCAAACCAATCTGTGGTTCAGTCATAACTTTTTGCATGAGTTTTACTAAACATTGAATAGAAATTTATTTTAGTGTTTGACTCTTTGAACGTTTGCGACAACTTATGGCTAATAAACAGTTAAACTGTTCTTCACTTTAATGGCACTAAATTAATGTAAAATCTCTTGGTTTTCGTTCAAATAAAGCCTTAGTTTAGTCTATAATTGTTTGCATTTGAAACTATTTTACGTATACTTCGGTTCAACGGATAATAGATATGCGATAAGTCGTGAATATTGTCTTCAATAGAGTTAATAAACAGTAAAACACATTAATAGTGAATCTAAATGTTTAACAATAATAAACACTAAGAATTAACATTCAGAACATTTTGAACTGAAACTCAAATCAGTTTTAGTTATATTTATGCAAATATTGAGTCCTTTCAGGGTTTGAGATATCCATCATTTGAAATGTTATTGCGTTCCTCTCATCCCATCCCTCGATGTATGAGATTCTTGTGATTTAAATTCGTTTCCAATAATCTCAATCATTAACAAACCGTTTAAGAGTATAATTGACTTTTGAGTAATGTTTGCATTAAAAAAGTATTACCAAAATCGATGATCACTTCGAGAGAGAGTATGGGATGACTTCTAATAGTGGATTGTTTTTGAGGCACAAGGAGTTCATTGGAAAGTATGTTCGGGTCTAATCACATAGAGATGGACACATTCAACAGTTGTTATATGAGTTATGAGTTATGACAAACACAAAAATATATCAAAAATTTCGGGCGAAATACAAACAAATAAATGCTTTCGAGATTAAAATCTTAGAAAAAGTAAGATTTCAACTGATATAGAGATTACCGATGACTACAGTGGGAGAGAAAGATATAGAGAACAGGAATCGGCGAAGACGTTGACGACTCAGGAATTGACGGATTCGAGAATATCGTCAGACGGAGAACACTTCGCGGAATTCGAAGAACTGGAACCGATAAGGCGTGAAGAAGCGGATGATATATCAGATGAAATGCTTTCCTGTTTATTGAGTGACGAACTCTTCCATAGAGTTAAGGCAAAGTCTGCGCGTCTGTGACACTGACAATCGCATGGACTGACCAGAGGCTGGTCTTCCATAAACTCGTGGTCTGACTCTTTCACAAAGTTATTATTATTGCTTTCATTTGTTGGCGAACTCAAGTCAGTACCGATGGGTTCGAGATCTGTGTTAGCACTGGATTTGTTTGCATTGCACTCACAATTACACATCAACTTATCGGAGCCTTCATTCACACCATTGGATGACATAATTGTCCCGAAGTTAACAAAGTTATCCCCAAATCCGGGCCATTTTGAATCTCCGAAACCTTCCAAAGGTGTTACAGGAGTCAGGTTTCCCGGCGATGGCGTCAGCACTGGGTTTACAGCAAAGGCGTCGACCGATGATATCGGGAATGGATTTTGTTGTGACTCTAATGTTGTGAAACAACTGTTGGCTCTCTGTTTGCGCCGTTGGAGCGGACTTTGTAGTCCTTTCTCACAGAATTCAAACCAAATCGAAGGATTACTTTTTCGCGGACTCTTAGCTCTGGCCGAAGCCGTGAATTGTTCGCCAGGAAGAGAGAGCTTTATCTTTTCTACATTAGGATCAGGCGATATAGAAGAGGACCGAATGTAAGCCTCGAGCGGAACAATATTTATTGGTGTTGTACTTCGCGGTCGTTCTATTGGAATGGTTAGGACTTCGAGTCGTTCCTTACGAGTCGGAGATTTTACTGATTCTTGTAATGTCTCAACATTTGCAGCACTAGTTATCAACGCTTCACTAAAAGAACTTTCGTCATAATCTATAGAATCCTGAGTCAAAAGATTCTGTGCTTCGAAATCATCTTCACTTTCAGACACACTTTTGCCGTCCGGACCGACCTTTTTCTTGGTTTTGAGTTTGCTTTCATCAAATCCTATCTCAGACTCAGAGGAATTGTCGCCGCGATCTATATATGACTCGATTTGCACGACAACTGTTTCAACGTTGGCCTCATTGGATGCCATTCGGGATAAATCCCGAGATCTACTGCTGGGCAGCACTTCCGGCAAACTTTGGACGTCGTCATCGATTGTGGATTCTCTTCGTTTCAGTTTCTTTCTAAGATTAAGAGGCGGTAATGGCATCGGAATCATACGACTTTCGTCTTCGACTGGAGTTCTATCCATTTGTGAATGCGCTGCTTCTAAGATACCGAGAATGTCCTGTTCTGATGCTTTTGGTTCATTGGTCGGAGAATTTATCATCAATTCTTCGTGCGGTTCGTTCTCACTCGTGTCGGTTACAGACACGCGAGGAGTGTCTGATGACTCGACAGCCGACACTTCTTGACTGTTAGCCTCCGGAGAAGTCAAGTCCTTTGTCGGAGACTTTTTGCCGAAGTGTATAAATTTTGAGAAAACGCTTCGTTTACGTTCTGTCGGACTCTTTCGCGGCGAACTTGAAGTTGATTTACTTCGACTCCTACCCGGGAAGAAGATGTCTGTCCACGAGCTCTTACGCTTGGATTCAGGTATCGGTGACTTATCAGTGCCGTCGTGAACAGTGAGCAAAGCGTTGTGCGAACCTCTACTAGACTTGTGATCATTATTGTCAGGTTTTAATGATGAAAAAGAGGCCGAATTGCTGACCACAGGAATCATCGAATCGCTTCGTTCTAATTGATAACTAGATTAGAATCAATTGACAAATAGTGGTCCGAACCTAATGTTAAAGTATTCTGTGATGAGGTGTCGCTTGTCTTTGGGTCACATCCGGTCGGAGTGATGGTCAGAGTCGGACTCGGTGTTGGGGTAGGACTGCTGTCCTGCTTCTTCAGCAACTCAGTGCTGTCCAACTCGAGCACATTTTCAAATGCGAATCGATTCTCTTCGTCCTCGTCTGGGCTGATCTGGTCATCTGAAGGCAGATCTTCAAACGAGGCCAACGGCGCGGCGCCGAAGCGTTGCTGTCGTGAAGGATACGACCCTTTCTTCACTTTCGGCTCTTCCGGACATTTATTGGTCTCATTTGTACTCATTTTGACTCAAATTCGGTATAAATTTGAAAAATAGTTAAATGACTGAAACGGATATAATATTAAAGCAATCATTAGATGAATGCATCACTTCTTCGGTGGTCATAATCATGAGACCGAACGGATCCAAAACGAAGACAATGAAGGGTTAAATGAAATTCGTTAGAAACACATAATTAGTCGACAATTGTCTGCATTTGAGTCGACATTCAGTTTGTTTTGAAATCCGAAGCATTTGTTTATGTTTTGAATTAAAGCCAAAACCAATTGAAGGGATATTCGTTTCACTTATGCTTTGATGCGATTAAAGACAGAATTGATCACAAATTTTGAACTAATTTTGCCGTTTATTGCAATTCGGGTTCACTTTCACAGCAAATACCAAACCATTGACTTCTGATTGAGATTTCGGTCGAGATTTGACTCAAAGACCATTGAATCTGATTTGCATTGATTTGTTTATCAGTAAAAGAGCTTTAACTCAAATCTAGGCTAATATTAATCAAAAGCTAACATAAGACGGGATTTGTATTGAATGAGAGGTAAAGAGAAATGTTATAAAAATCTGAGCAAAATTTAATCGATTAATAGGTCTGAAGTAATGCCAGAATTTCGGTTCGTTTTGACGTTCACTCACTCATCAGATTCTGTGGACTCGAATACAACAGAATATTCTGTAAGAGTTAGCCTCAAAAGAGACTGAAATACAAACATTTGATATAAGAATTGTTAGCTTTGAGTACTATATATGTGTCAGGAATTGTGTTTATATATCAATGAATTAAAGCATATCTTTTCTGATATAATAGACGCAAATATCTCATAAAAAGACAATTCAAATGCTTTTATATTATCTTTGATGACAACTATAACGACAAGTGTTGGGCCTTTCGTTACGATTCCATATCTCTCGCCTTTCATCACAAAGAATCACAATTTTGTCCTTTGTTTTCAGTCTTTGCCCAAAGAATAGCAGAATTAAAAGTTTTAATTTATGTTAATTATGTAAAGAATGTAATTACAAACGTCGAGGCGTTGGAAACGACTCGACAGTCATTACAAAAAGGTCTTAATTTATTAATCAGAACTATAATGTTATATATAATTCATATTTTAATCTGGATTTCAATTCAGTCGCGATTCTTAATAATAATAATAATAAATTGCATTAAGGATTGCGTTCAAAATGTTTTGTTAAATCACTTTTTGTGTTTATTAAGTGATGATTGGATTATGTTTTTGATCATACAATTGATTGATTCGATAATTACATCGTTTTCTCTAATAATTATTTGATTTTCTCATTTTTATTGTGAGAAATATCGATTGAAATGATATGAAATTCGATTAAATTTGAGATTTGTTTCAAATGAGTTACTTTAGATTTGTTTGATCACAATTTTAAATTTTTAATCGATGTAAAACTATTTTTAAAGTATATCCAAGTCTTCAACGAGACTGAAATATGCGAACGACTGGTGTCTCAAAACGAATATCAAGTTTATAATTCGATATAAAATACTTTCTATGAAATCAATATCGATATTCATATAACTAATAAAATTGTTATAAAATTTGTTATAAAATCGTTTCGTTTTATGTCAAAAATTATTTATTTAGAATTCACACTAATTTGTGAAAATACATCTCTGGATTTGTAGTTTTCAAAAATTCCGAGTTCAAACAAGTTGAGAGTTGTATTTTGACAAATTATCCCATTGTTGTCCCCAAAATACAAAAGTTTCCTTTTTGTACTTTTCTCTTAGTGTTCATCACTTCTTAGAGAACTTTAAAACCTTTTTCTTAGTTCAGGTCAGAAGTATTTTAATGGGAAGTACGACAAGTCTTAGCCAATAGAGTCTATTAAAGACAATACAAGAGTCAATCTTTTTATTTTAATTGAGATCAATCAATGTTTGACCCGAAGAGCGGTCATCGGAGGTCATTGTCGACCATCTCTTCCCAGTTCAGGACGTATTTGACTGACGACTCACTCAAGTCTTGCAATGATTTGAATCTCAATTTTGTAAACATTGAACTCATGTCTGAAATAATGTTTTAGTATTGAATCGATTGATATATTGTTTGAAACATTGATTCAATTGATTTACGTCTGAAGACAAACGAAAGCAATGAAAGCCGAAGAACCAGTTCATGAAGTCATGGACACAGACGAAGACGAAGTGCTCCAAGAAGTTGATGTCTACCTCAACAAAGCTATTTCGCCAGATCTTCATATCTTCCAGTATTGGTCTCAAAGCTCTCCGATCGCCGATCGGACTGATATAGAAGTGAAGGCCAGACCTAATCACAGGATCTTTGAGATCGAGACAGAAATGGACACAAAGTGTAAAAATTTCGACAAAAGAAAGAGCGAGTCTTTCGGCCATAACTTAGACACTAATGAGTCGAAAAGTGATCCGTCGAGGAATGATTTGACGAAACGTGTCTTGAGATCGATGGAAATGAAACCAACTCTAAACCAATACTGTGTGGCCGTCATTGACAACGATTCGTCTCAACCGGAACTGCATTTGAATCCAATCCGATCTCTCGTTCAGTTCAGACCTAAACTCAGTTACTTGAATAATAAGACTCCAGAAGTCGGTTCCAGTAAATCCAATCCCAACTCCAAAGGAGATGAATCGGATGTCGAGACTCTGGTCCAAGAAAACGGTGATATTCAGACAATTACGATGCGATTCGCGGGTCCGGACGAAGAAAAGCTTCGAAAAGCACGGGAAAAGTCTTTCGCGTATTTCCAACAGACCCTTGAGAAAGATCAGTGGGTTTCTGTCAATTGCCATCCCGTCGGCAGCCGAATGGCTACCGAAATGAAGAGTAATTTATTGCATAAAATTAAAAAAGGAAACAAACGAAAGAACTAGATTTGAAACAAGATTTAAATGTTTTATTTGGAAATTCAAGTTTGATATGAAGACTATTTGTAAAACTTTGTGAACATATTATTATTGAGCGATAACTTATTGATAAGTAATAAAATCATTAAATTATTACAAATGAATAAAATTAAATTTTTATAGTTTAACTCATAAGCCATTGATTATGTATTGAATTTGGAAGAGAATCGCGATTAACGTAAGAAATTAGAGAAAGAAAAGCCAACAAAACATTGAAACTACCGAAACGGACATAAGTGGTCACTCGTGTTATAAGGCCTCGAGTGACATCTTAAGGGCCCGATCAAGCATTTCCTCTTCGCTCGAGAACTGAGGGACCGGTCGAGCGGTAGACTCGAGACTCAGGGCTAAAGTGGCCTCCAATTGACGCCTTTCTGCCTCTGCGTTGCTCTCAATACTCATTCGAAGCACTTCTTGTAGTTCTTTATCTTCATCTTCGGCCACAACTTTGTTTTGATCAGTTCTATCACAGGATAACTCTTTTGAATTACTCTTTTGTTTATATACTTCCGATAAAAGGCGGGGTTTTTCGTGTTGAACGAGCATCTGTTCGGCCAGAACGGTGTCTGCCGTGCAATTCGGTAAAATACCGCTAACGATGAATATGGAATAGCCTTCCCGTTGCAGTTGAGTCAGAAATAGTGACAAATAAGTGTCGGATATGAGTTCGGGTCCCGTAAGCAAAGAGTTTAAGTTAAACCATTGGCGACCGATCTTTCGGATTGTGAACCAATGCTCGCGATAATTACAGATATAAGCCTTTTGACGGCTGTTTTGGTCAAAGACAAAGACATTTAGTCAAACAAATTGAGATCAAAAACTGCTTACGTCGGGTCGTTTTGGGCTGAGGTCGCGATTTCGTTCTTACTGTTGAATGGTATCAAATCTAATGACCAGACTTTGAGAGCACTGGCAATCACTTGGATGGAGAAGAAGCCCGAGTCGTCCATATTATCAGAGGGAGCCTTCAGTAACAAGTTGTCAGTGAAACAGATCCCGAGCTGACCAGAAATGCATACCTCGAGGAACCTCTGGTATTCCTCCCGATTCTCTCCTCCCTCTGCCATTTGATGTCTTTCTTCTTCATCTATTTGTTGGGCCAACTGAGCCAAGTCTACGGCCGTGAAGTACTCGCCTTGAAGTAAGTTATTGAGACAATGTTGACCACAGAGGAGGCCCTCTTGCTATTGAAATAGTGGTCAACTTTGGATCAATTCAGTGACTATTTTACCTTTTCGTGAAATATTGTCTCCATTTCTAACTAAATTTAAACCTTAATTATATCTAAAACTAAATAAAATACTTTAATTTAATTACAAACAAATAAAATATATATTAAGACCGCGAATGAACTGTAAATTGAGATCAGTTTCAGACAAACAAATGACAGTCCATTGCGTCTAAGCATTGATGGGAAGGACTGAAGAGTGAAGACAGACATCAATTGGCTCTCAGTTTGAATCGATTGAAACGAAAACTTTTTATTACTTATTTTGAATTCAATTTTATTGGTTTTAATTGGTTTTAAACAATTGTCACTCAAAGCTGATCCATGTCTTGAGCCCATTGTTCACTTTGAGGTACAGTTTTGATCGATTCAAAAGTTTGTTGATTAGCGCGAGAGCTATGCCTTAGATATAGAAACGAAAATTAAATTAAATTCAAATATAATTAAAATCCAGTAAT
>JAQGAJ010000144.1:0-20262 GCA_034689365.1 Liebstadia similis | reverse complement strand
TTACTATAAAAATAATTATAGAATTAAATTTCTGATTGAATTTTGTGATAAAAATGGAATTAAAAATGTTTACGACTTAAGGCATAAAACAATGTTTCGAATGCCATATAAGGGTTGAGAGAATGAAAATTGAAGAAAAATACTTAAAAATGTAATTCAATGAGAAGATTAGGACATAATGATTGCCAGAAACTAATTAAACATTTAATTTAATGCGATTCTTAATAATGCCATCGAGTTTTGAAAATATGAAACTCATGTTATGAAGAATTGAAAATATAATTAATAAAAGGTTTGGCTCTCGGATTGAAATGAAAAGACTCTGAAAATGGTTTGATTGAACGGTTTGTCGCAAAGACTTGAAAACATTTAAACAAATTATTACCGCAAATGTTATTATTTATGCTCTCGTTTTGGCAAAAGTCTGGAAGCAATTCATTAGAGGAGACGACACACAGGTTTCGCTCAATTAAGTTCTGTACAAACTTTTCTAATTTAATACTTAATTTACTCACTCTTTGTTGGATCGCTGTGTTTGGCAGCGGTTCTCCGCTTATCTGATGGGATGATGGATGAGATGCGACACTCGAACCAATGCTAACCAATTCGTTGATACTGTTGTTCAAAGAGATATTTCTCTTCTGGGATCCGTTCATCTGATTGTTTGTTCCGTATATCGGCGATTGATTGGCCGCAAATGTTGGCGTTTCACGAGTTCGGAAGAGACTGCCTTTCGGTGTGCTTGTGGTCAGCCTTTCGGGGTTCGGATAGTTGGCCTGACCAGTCTGACCGATCGGAGTTATCTTTTGTCCGACTTCCGGATAGATTATCGGAGTTTGCATTTGATTGATGTAAGTGTGCGACCGCTGAAAAGAGTTGTCCCGATTTGTAAGCAGTTGTGGAGCGGTCCCACATAAGAACATTTCTTCTTCTTGTAATAATTTTTCTAAGAGTTTTTGTTTCTCTTTTTGAAATTTCTGCCACAGATCGGGAGGGGTTTGGCTTTGACTGATATCTTTGGCACTGTTTGGCGTTATATGGCTTTGGGTTTGGCTTTGCATTGGATTAAACGAATCGATCATATATTTTGGATCTTCATTGGAAACCGTGGAAACGGGAGAAGGTTTTTCTGATATAGTGGGCAATCGCTGGAAACAACTAGAACTAAACACATCGCCCTCTTCGAAGAGCCGGTCCACCGAAGTCTGAGATAGTTTTTTGATACCGTTATTGTTATTATGGCTATTGTTTTGATTATCACTATTCGTGTTGGCATTCAAATGGAAACCCGTGGCTGCGAATGACGACCGACTCATTGCTGTCATGTCATTGATTGAGAAATTCATAACACTTTTGGTCAGTCCGTCGACAATACCCGGTGTTAACGATTTAGACATCAGATCTGTTGCCTTTCTTCTAGTGAAAGGTGTGGCCGAATGAGGAAATACTTTGGGTTTGATGGGAGTGACTAGAATTAGTTCAGACCACGAGGCCATAAGTGATGGCTTCTCCAACTGTTCCACTTCGACATTGAGGGTCTTCTGTTCGAAAGGATGTGAGAATGTGTTGCTCGGAATAGACTGAAGCCATGACAACAAACTTAGATCTGCGGCACTGAAACCCGAGCCCTCCAGAGGTGAAGAATATTTCATTTGAATTGAATTAGTGTTGGGATAAGTCGTTGCCTTTAGCTGACAGTAGTCGACACACGACTCGTAAAGAATTCCCTTTATTACCAGTTGCATGAGTCGATCCCCTTTGGCGGTCTTGGACAGAGCGGCCGACTTCTTGTCAACGGGAAGATACTTCTCGATAAGTGGCAGAACCGCTTTGAAGCAACTGATTCGCCCATTGCTTGGGTTCCAGTTCTTGAATTGTTTGATTTCGGAGAGATTAGGAACCGTTAAGAGGAGACACAAATCGTTGTAATCGTCTTTATTTGGACATAATTTTTCCAAATGGTTAAGACATTCGACCACATCGTTGACTGCGATCTCCACGTTATGTATTGGTCCGGCTTCTGATCGGATGCACAAGAGTTCGATATATTTGTGTTTATTTACCAAATATTTAAACTGTTTTTTGTCGAACGCATCGATCGATTCCAATGGTTGTACGAAATGCAAGACATCGTCCCACTGGCCGTCGAGGATCAGCTGCCGAAGGAAGAGGAGGTCATCACTGAACGGACCGTTAGAGAGACCGGTCTCGCGCTCGACACTCAACTGACTGATGCAGAGGTCGCGGTTGGACAGGAACTCGAGCACCAATCGGATCACATCCTCCTCCCGAAGATTGAATTGAGTCGCCGATTGACTTCCGACGGCCGACATTTGATGGCATCTGATGTGACAATTGATTAACTGATGGTTTAGTTAACTGTTAGTTAAGATAACGACAATCGACTGGTCTTTGCGTTCAATGACTTCTCACTCGCAGACAGTCTTTGAACGCAAACACAAACACAGTCTTCAAAGTCTTCACAAACAATGTAACACTTTTTGCATTCATTCTGAGCGACCCTTAAGTTTGGGATCAGTTTTGGTTTGATTTAGTCTTTAATTCTCTTTAAACCAGTTTCTCATTTGATTTCTTATTCTTCTTATTCTTCTTCACCTCTTAAAGACCTCTCAAAGACTTTCCGGTTTTAATACAGAGATTGTTATTTGAATTTAAATGTGATGTAAAGCCGGTTCTGAAGGTATTTCAAGTGTCAAACCGTTGCATAACATATGAAGCGATTGATTGTTCGCTTTGTTTCAGAAAAGACTAACAAAATATTTTTCACTCACTTTTGAAGTTTTATTGAACGCCTTATTAAACAGAATTAATTTAATGAATAAATTAAATGATAAAGAGATGAGTAAATGAGGGAAAGGTTTTGTTCTTCTTGTGGTTTGGTTTGACTCTTATAGAGGTTTTTCGAAATTTATTTTTTACGGTTTTAATTCGGTTTCGATGTTCTCAAGAGTTTTATGGCTGGTATTGGTTTACGGATTGACATTAAATTGAAATGAATTGAAATGAATCGGAAAATATGTTCGCAATAAATATTCCGAACAGAGTTTAATAGACTTGATATAAGTTGTGTTTTAATAAACTCCCGATTCCTATGAACTTGAAAGCTATGAAAGCTATGCTCAGAGAAGAAACTCGTTTTTTCAGACTTCGAAAGAAGCGAAAGAAGTATTTTTAAAAATTCATAAATTATTAGATAAATTCTTTTTCTTGAAATCTCTTCTCTTTTTCTTTTTCTTTACCGAAGTTTTGAATAAATAAATCGCAAAGTTTTCAAAATAAAACCTCTTTTAAGGTCTCAGCAAAAACGGTTTACGTAATAGTCATTTGATTAGTTGTCTAATAATTTTTTGCCAATTATTTTCAAATCAAACAAACATACCTAAAGTTCCCCTTCGGATGCCTTTAAACGAGATAACACCAGACGTGTTATTAAATTTGAATCGAGTTAGTTATTCGAGCGAACCATTTGGTGGTAATCTTTCTTAATTTAGTTACCGATCATTACTTCCAATATTGAGATGTTATCTAAATTTACCGGAATTTCAATAAATAAAATGTTTTTCGTTTATTATTAATCATTAATACCAGAAATAGAAATAGAAATTCTAGGTATAAATCAAACTCGAGTTTAATTTGTGATCCGCACGACACGAATGCCATGCCTTCCACTGTTAGTCCTCTCTTCTCAAGGATTGTATGATTATTAAAAGGCATTGATATTAAAAGATGTTTATGTAATCGATAAAAGCCTATCATAAAAGTTAGCGCCAGTTCTCTGACAGTGAGCTATAGGACAGACATTCCTCAATCAGTCGCGGAAACCGAGCAATGAATCAGTTGTTTTGGAATCAGTGACTCAATTGATTACAACTTCTTAGAAATCTTATCTCATTTCCAGAGATGAGACACAAAAATGACATAATTTTTATGATATTTTTATTTTCTGGCAATTAATCAAAACGGAAGGCAAAACGGAAACAACGAGTCGGCTCTCAATTTCAATAAACCTTTTATTACATTTAAAGATTGTTTTTATTTAGAATTACAAGTTTTGTCAAAATTATCGATTCTATAAATATAAAACATTAATACAAGTGATTCGCTAAAAGTTTTTCAGTTTTAAATCGAATAGCAATTACAGTATTAAAAGTGAAATTAAATACAAATAAAAAGTCAATTCAATTGTTTCGAGAGCTCAGTAAAAGTGTGTTTTGAAAGCCCATAAAGAGGGAGATATTTAGAGATTTGGAGAGAGACTAACAATTTGTTCCCACTGTTAGAGATTTACTTTAAATGGTAATTCCATAGCAAAACTATTTCGTAAGAAAGTCGTAGACAATAATTATAAAGCTTTGGTTTTAAAGCAGACATTACTTTGGATTTTCGAGAATTTTTAGTAAAATTTTATCAAATATTATGAGAGGAGAGAGAAGTGAAGAGAAGTGCCCGAAGAGGTCATTGACTGAGCATTTGATGCTTTCATCACAAGAGAGGGAAATAAATGAGAAAAACCTTTGAATTAATGTTAACTTTTCTTTAAAATTCACTTTAGATCTGAATCTCTGTTGTGTTTATGTTTTTGTGTTATAAGCAGACAATTGATAGCGAAAAATGAATCCTTCGGTCAAACACTATAGCAGTGAAAGTCTGTCTGCAATTTGAATGAATAGCTGTTTTGTCGCACAGTTTTGCTTTTGTTTGTCGATCCGACAAAAAATGAGTTCAATTCTTATCACACAATCCATGCAATAATCAAAACAATGAGCACAACAATCACTGAATTCCACTTATTCTGAGCAATAAGTTTTGGGCATAAAATTAAAATCAAAAACTTATTTAATGTAATAATAAAATTGAAATTCAATTAAAAATAAAGACTTAAATGCAAACGAATCTGTACTTCGATAAGGAGTGAGTAAATGAGTTAAAAACTTATAAATATTTAAATTAAAAGAGAAAGTCATCGAAACTCCTATTCGAGTATAGGAGAGAAGGCTTTTCTGCTTCGATACAAATGAAAAGATTGCTTTGAAATAGTTATTATGCCAGAAGTTTATTACAAAAATACTGTCTGTCATGCGATTCACTCATCGAATTACTTCTTCCGATTCGACAAAACATTTCTTTCTTCGGATTATTTAAATCTCGAGACTTTTGTGAGTAAGCGATGGAATGCCAGAGAAATAGAGACGAAAAATGAAAAAACGTTTTCCAAATGTTTTCCTCTATTATTGTTATTTGATTTTTTCAATTGAATAAAAGAGTAAAATTGATATTTAGAAAGGAGACGGCAGTTATTACAAGATATAAGAGTTTTGTTTTTGTTTAAATGCTATGACATATGAGATAGACTTTCAATAAGAAATATGTCTTACGATGTAAACTAAGACCTATTTGTGGTTTGTTTTGTATGTAAAATGTGACCAAATATTAAAACATATGAGTAATTAATTCAATTCATTTGTAGCACAATTAGAATCGAGTAATCAATAAGTAATACACAATCAACAGCCGGTTCGGTAAAAATCTATGTAAAAGACCGTCGAATTTCATGGTTTGTTCGTTAAAAACTCAATCAAAATCAATGAACTGAGAAAATCATTTTAAAAATTAGTCCCAAGTAATGAAATTAATAAGAAATGATTAAAATAACTTTTGGTCGGTTCTGATGGGCTGTTGAATGCATGAGAAGAGAAATGAAATAATTAATTATCGATAACTATTAGCGCTGATTATTCTTTTTTCTCGCTCTCTTCGGCTTTGGGCGCGTCTTCGGTCTTACTATCTTTGGTTTCTGGTGTCGATTCGGCGGCCTTTGCCTCTTCTTTCTTATCGGACTCGATCTTCTCAGCCTCGGCCTTCTCTTTGTCGGCCTTTTCCTTCGCCTCCTTTTCTTCTTTCTCCTTCGCCTCCTTCTCTGCCTTTTCCTTTTCGCGCTTCTCTTTCTCCACCCGTTCCTTCTCTTCCTTTTCCTTCTTCTTGCGTTCCTTTTCCTCTTTGTCTTTCTTCTTTTTCTCTTCCCTTTCTTTTTTCTTTTCCTCCTGAGAATCAACAAATATCGGTCAGTGATATAAGCGGTCAGACCCAACTCATGGACATACCAGTTGTTTCTTTTTCTCCTCCTTCTTCTTGCGCTCCTCCTCTTTCTTTTGTTCCTCTTTTTTGATTTCCTCTTCCTTTTCGGGGGACAACTCCTTCTTCGGGAGATGTGTGTTCAGCTCAAGAGTGGAGCAGATCTGATCCCAATCGGACCAATACTTGTTCTTAACGCGTTCGGTGAAATCGACCAAATTCTTAGTCTCGGTTTCCATCCATTCCTTCATTCCGGCGAATGGGATGTACAGGAATTGAGTCAAATGAGCGAATGCCACGCAATCCAACTGTCGGTTTGGTAAAAATCAAAGGTCAGACACATTGGGACTAATCGCTAATCGCTTGCAATCACATACCAGATGAGGCTCTTTGCCGAAGAAGTATTCCTTGTCAGCCAAGAACTCGCTCAGAGCTTTGAGGTCACTCTTTCCAAAATCGTATATCTCTTCAGTCGAATGTCGGCCTAAGCCGTGACCTATCGCTTGCTTCACATTCTGTGCAATGAAAGCAATAAATCAATGTCTCGGACATAGAATTGATATTTTCGGTCAAACGATAAATCGTTTGCACAGACGTTAAGTCAATAGAAGAAGGACTCAAATAATTGACAAATAAAAGGAATGCAAACCTTTTTGAATCCTATTTTGAAAATGATGTTAAGCAGAGCGTTGGGTAGTTTCGAGTTGAGGGTGCGTTTGATGTCCAGTTGTGCCGAGTCTAAGAACTCTTGCGGGTTATTATAACGCCACCAGCGAACCACCCTTTAGTGGACAACCAATGCATTAGTCATCAGTAGTATAGACGAAATCAATTAAAGCAAAAAACTGCACACAATTGGCGACAACGACGCGATTGGTATCAAATGCTAGACATTAAATGTGAAATCAATATCTAATAAAAGGTTGACTACTCTTACGACTATTAAGTTTGTGGAAACAGTTCAAACAAATCCATCGCTCTTTCTATGTAATGGGAATTTCTAGTTTCCATGGGATACCCGAGAGTGGATCACACTTTTGATTCAAATGACCTTTTCTTGTGAACTATCTCTAACTCTAATAGCGATGATATATCGGTGTGAAAACTATTTGAGTGAAATGTATTGTCAAACATATCAAAACATAAAGAGTGAGGACAACCAAGCGATAAATTAATGTCCTTCAAAGCTATGACAGCAACAGAAGTGGCTCTTCATTTCACACAGTTATCAGTTATCGCGTGTTTTCATCTCGAATCTCAAGTTCTGACTCTTAATTATCTTTTATAAAATACAAATATTATTGTTATCGATGTCAGAATCTGATTCTCGGTCGCCATTGAGGACATTTGAAGGCATATGTAAGGACAGTAAAGACTTGTAGATCTACTATCGGTGCCAACTCTGCACACACTCAAAGATATTTAAGATAATGGACACACAAAACGAGTATTCGTGACATTATGTGTGGAATTAGGATCGAAACCGAGAGTAACGGATCGCGCCCTCAAATCCAGTCCTAATATATAGACTTATTGGTAGTTCTCATGTCTAATGTCTGTCTCTGTTTTGCTCAATGGTTCGGATATTTGGGATAAAGAAGTTATGAGCAGTTAATCATTGAGATCGAGTTCAGATGATAGGAACCGATGAAAGAGAAGTGCGATTGCATTCATGACAGCGATCAACAGTGAAATGCGAGGGCCGTCAGAGGCAGAGTTGGGAGCGTTGCACAGGAAGACAAGATTGAAAGCGGCTCTGGAGATGCCATGGGATTCACTCTCATGGCATCCCTACTCAGCTCTGATACCACTCATAGTTAGTTAATAACTGGAAAACCGAAAACCAAAAGAGCAATAAATGCATTTCCAGATTTAGTCAAACACACAGAACGGCCCCAAACATACAGATATGAGACTTCGAGACTCGCGATATGAATAATAAAACTTTTTTCGTACAACAATTGAAAACTATTGACACAACAGAGCAGAGCATAGTTTCCGCTCAACATATTAGATAATAGACTAAACGCTATGATTTCAATCCATTTCCTTATTAAACACTTAATATCGTTAGAAGTCATTGAAAGGTCTAATCTCTTATGCAAATCAACTGCTAATTAATTAGTAGAAACTAATGAAAACTTTTTTAACTCAAATACAAATCGCTGGGCCTTTGCGTCACTGAAGGCAGTGTTCAGTTAATGATAGGACTAATTGTCTATTATGTCTGAATGTCAACGTCTGGAGTGGGTTCAGACACAGAGGCACTCTCTATCTCTCCCGTACTCACCAACTCGTGTGGTTGTTGAGCATAGACTCGAACGCGTGGCTAATGTTCTTCTGCTCTTCGGTCAGTCCTTCGTCTAAGTCCTTCTCGAAGTGTTTGGACAGTTCCCGAATGATTATGTCCGAGTCGGCGATCTCTGTGCCGTTGAGCTCAATGAAGGGCAACTGACCCTTCTTTGACTTGTATTTCATTTTGTGGTCGACATTCTGGGGAAGAGATACAGATATAAGACTCTCAATGAGTTAAACACATGACACCAAAGTGTGGCTAATATTGCGATCATTGATATTAATGGCATTTTGTATCCGAATAAGACTCGTTTGAGAGGAACGCCTCGACTTTTAAGTTTACATTATTCAAGACTTTATCCCAATTTAAGCGTAAATTTCAAGAATTAGATTCAAATGAAGGCCTCAATGGGAGAGACGGCTATTGACTAATTGGCGAACAATTAATCCATTATTCATGGCTTTGGATGTATTGCTAATTCAATTAAATTAAGTCCTGTTTCGCATTAAACTGTTTTATCGCCGGTTCTGATCCTTATTATTGAAAGTCTGGTTCATATGTCTAAATGTCTTTGACTTTCATCCAGTTATCAGACATTGAGATAAGCTATTTATGGCCGAGATATCAGTCAATAGCGTATTGACAAATACCGATCACATATTTCAAAGTATCGTTAAATAAATGTTTGGCTCAAAAAAACTGTTTATCTGATCTCAAGACTACCGCGAGAGCAACAAAAACATTGAGGACAGACCTCGTACTGAATGCCATTCATTCTGAGCCAGTTCTCCACTTTGAGACAGAAGGGGGAGGCGGAAGGTATGGTCGGACAGCGGGTGAACTGATACAAGTAGACCACATCCTTCTCGAAGTCGACCTTATGGATGGTCGGTTTGGGCGGCGCCGGCTCTTTCTTGGGACTGGCGGTCTCGGCATTAGACTGTTGTTCCGTCTGTTGTTCGGCAGTTGTCTCGTTGTCCGAAGTGGGCGACAATGGCTCCTGAGTGGCCTGATTTGCCGACTGGTCAACGGTCGCATTTGCCGTTTCGGTAGTAGAAGTCATGTTGTCTTTTAGGCGATTACACTGAAATACAAGAAGTCGTGTGTGAGTTGTCCTACCGATCACCACTTGGCCGACACAGAAGAGACTGATGGCTGACTTACCGATGAGTGACACAACAAGTGATGGCAATCCGCCTGAAGTAATGGTTATGGAGTGGTAAGTATGGTATGAAATGGCGACACAACTCTCGCACTGAACTCAGACGTTGACTCAAACGCCGAATATATGAGTGAAGTATATCTTCAATGCTATACACTATATATAGAGAGATAGTCTCGGAGTGTATGCGAGTCTACGGTTGGGCACAACTCAACACAACTCTACACAACTCTGACAGCAGTAGTGCCTCAGCAGTAGTGCCGCGTCAACGATGAGAAGACCGGGTATTACACCACAAGAGGCTATACTATAGTATGGGCTCTGATATGAGTGTCGCACAGACTAACGACCAACAGATAGGCCTAACGTATGCTCTGATAGTGAGCTCGCATTGAGAGTAGAGTCACAGACAGAGAGAGAGAAGGAGAGGGAGAGAGAGAGAGGCCTGAGTGCAGTGAAAACCTTCGTGAGTGCATTGAAAAGCAGTGCCACTCCCGACACAACAATGCAGTAAAGTTAGCGTTGAAGCGAATCATTGGTTGCCTTTCCTCAGCACTGCCTCCAAAATGCACAACCATTTTGGCGCAATCATACCAATCATACCCCACAACCGCCACCTGACGACCCCTCACAACCCTAAATGCCCATCACTTGTGGTTTGCCATCACTTCTTCTAATCAATTACTTCCTCTCTGACAAAGTTATGTCAAGTTATGTGTCAGACGAGTGATAATTGTTTAGTGATTTAGTGATATATCTCTCAAATGAATGACTTTTTGTTTGCTTTTAATTATAGATTTAATCATTTTATTACTGACTAAACACTTATTTACTTTAAACCAATGTTATCGCAGCGATAGTCCAACTCAGACACACTTTATTATCAATACTATTACTAATCATTTCTATATTAATAACCGAACAGAGATAGAGAGACAGAGATAGCAGTGGTTTAATAGCAATGGTTTAGGATTTCAGTTAATTTCCATACAATCGATACAATCGGTTAGAGTTTAAGTAGTTTAACATTTTTGTCATATTTGTCATATCGATCATCATTTTTAATCACTTGGATATCTGAATCAAAGACTTTGATCAGTTTAATCGCTACTTTCCTAAAGGATAAACATCTCATGACTAGAGATTTGAATAAATGAAATGATTATCTGTTCTTCGATTGAGATTTGAATTAATTAGAATTGATTTAAATATAGCATAAAAGTGTTAAAATTTAATTTTCCTGACGGAAAGTAGCGATTCTAGCTTTCCATCTACGATCCCATCCCATTCCATGGTGTGCTCGAACACAGGATAACAAATCTTGTGACAAATGAATAATATCTTTAGAATTAATCGGAAAAGCATTTGAGAGCCAAATCAGTTCGAAGTCTATCCACCCATGAATTTATTATAACATTTACGCTAAAAATATCCGAATAAATGAAATGAGTTCTTCAGTTCTTCGGATTTGTTTAGGGATTTGTCAAAAATAGTTACATAATGTCTATGTCTGGGGTCAGGTCTGTCACGAAAAGTAATACCAAGTTTGTAATGCCGTCGGTCCGAGTGATTATCGGTGGACTCATTCAATCAAATAGTGTTTAGGAGAACAGCCTTTGAAAGAATGAAGAATAAGAGAAACGGCGTTAAACTCTAAAAACTCTAAACAAGAATAAAAGCTTTGAATAGCATTTCACAGTTCCATTACAATTGACATTAAATCAAGTTTTTTCTTCTTATTTATCATTTGAAAAGTTTGTATTAGTTTAACGCAAAATAATTTATTGTGTAAACTATTTATTACAATAAAGCCTTCGTTCGGATCCCAAAAACACTTATTTATTATTCGATTCGAAGCAAAGAAAAAAACTTCTGAACTCTTGTAATAACAGTCGCGATGTAATGATATTCACTTCTTTTGCCATTAATTTTTTTCCTTCTTCTGATGCTAACTCTGATTTAGGCTAAAAATAGAGATCATCATGGCCAGGTGTGACCAGGATAGACAGTCATGGGCAGGGTGCTTGCTAATCAATTGGTTTCTAACATGTATTTGCTAACGAATGAGCTAGACTGTTTTGTTCTTCTCTTTTTGATCACCTAGTTTTCCTCCTTTTGTAAACCTTTGATAATTAATTGATCGAGAGTTCAATTTGATGTTTGGAGATGTGGCACAGGTTTGAGACCATGAAGGCCTCACTCGAAGACCTTAACTAACATTTGTGTTATATTTGTGCGATAAATGCAATTACTATTTAAGTGCATTTCGGCCACAGTTTGATGGTTGCGATGGTCTTAGTCTGTGTCCCACTTTATCAGTGGTTATGCCGTTCTCCTGCTTAGCAACAAATCATATGAATTGCAGAAAAACTATTATACAATTCAGTGTATTGTTTGTCGAATGTATAATATATCAAACATTATGTAGTAGTGGCTAATAATTGATCCGTCTTTGGCTCAATTCATAACATTCATAACATGAACATTACATTTGGGAGAGACTGCTCTCCAAATGATTCATAGCCTCGGTGTCGATGCAATTCCAATACTTGGAAGAGCTCTAATCAAATGCTCAGTTCATAGAATGCCATCCATTACTGGCATTACTGGTTCATGTGTTCGGTCAAAACCGTATTTCATCTGAGATAACACTATCGAGCGATTGATTGGAAATATGTTTATCCAAGCAATCAATTGACAGCTATTTAACATTGATATTAACGAAGATATCTCTTCTGTTTGTCTCAGATCCGCCCCTTCTATAAGGTTGTCGTAAGGCTGTTAACATCGTAAAATCACTTTTTAATTGCCAATCTCTCTCTCCCTTTCTCTCCCTCCCTCTCTCTGACACGATAACTGTAATTAATGCCAATTACATTCAATTATCGATTTGTTTTCATTGAACAAATATTTTCGTTTAAATAGTTCTGTGATTTGCAAACAAATGCCAATCGATTGGGAAATTTATTTTCAAAGAATTTCTTTATTTAATTGATAGGAGTTTTGGAGGATAGAGAGGATCGGTCTCTGATTGTAAATATCCGTTAATTTCACCTCTAATTTTAAATGGATTATCAAGATCATCGGTCTTTTGATAAGTTTGTTTAATTTATTTGACGGCAAATAGTTTTTTATGTTATTTATGATATCGATAGTGAAATAGAAATCGCAATTTCGTGTGATTTTAATGTTTATGCGATTGAAATGCAATTAATCTCAATTTAATATAAAAGTTGTTTAAATAAATTTAGAGAAATGCCTTTTCTTTAAATTAATTTCAATTTTGACTCTTTTTGTGGTAACTTCTCATCGATTACTGCATAGGGTTAGCGAATATAGAGATCAGTTGCCATCGATTCGCTTGAAATTAAATTCGATTCGAATGACTAATTGAAAATTCAATCATTTTCATTGAAATTAAATATTTTGAGTCAATCCAAGTCTACAATACTCGTCGTCGACAGCATTCCAGACCAGGAATATGTAAATCACTTGAGATTCTCGTTTACGATAACACATTTCATTGGAATTCAGAGCCTTTGGTTGAGTGACGGAAGCACTCGATTCTGTTTCCTATCGTTTATTATTATCTCATTTTAATGACTGATGAGATCATTGGTTGGAATAAAGCATTGAAATTAAATCTATGTATTAATTATGAATGTTTGAGCTTTCTTTGACCCCATTTTGACCCCTCTTTGCTCTATCAATGATTGTTTGTATTATTTACATCAATCGAGAGTTATTTTCGTTATTCGACAACAGATTCCTTTCAACTCAAAAATTCTGCTCGAATTCTATACCAAAGTGTGGGCAAAAAAGCAGTTTTCAGTGTTTTCTAAATGGGGTTTAGGTTTGGAGTCATGGCTTGTTTACCCGGTTTGTTGAGCAGATCGGAACAAATCTAGTATTTGTCACATATTTGTGCCGATTTGTCAAAACACGAGAAAACATTTGAAATAATATTTTTGATCATTTAATTGAAATGCATTTCACATCTCAAGTGAGCCAAAAGAGAGCCAACACTTTCTTCTTGTCTTTGGATTACATAAGTCGGAAGTCGTTAATGACTTTTTCGCCGAAATATTCATTCATTTGAGAAAACAAGAAAAACATAAACTAAAAGAAAAATGGATTTATATTTTGAGACAAATAATTGCTTTAAATATATATTCTGTCTCTTATTTATTTGTAATAATTCAGGGATGGATAGAATCGACAAACCTAGAGGTTAAAGGGTGAGATTGAACTCTCACGGAAAGAAAGGTCTCTTATGGGCATTATTATCAAACTTTTCTATATTCGATTTGATTTTGACTTATTTTTAAGCAACAAAGGGTAGATTTTATGGAATTTTATCCGCTTGTTATCCATCCCTGAATTGAATATAAAATATTCATGAATGCTATTTTCGTTTATCAATTTATATACACATTATTTTTACTTTAAAACAATAAAAACAATTCACAACTAAATTCCATATATAATCAAATAATTGTGTTTTATTTGTTTAAACTCTTATTGATATTATTTTGAATGTAAATGTATTTTTAATAGACTAATGGATCCATTGAATGGAAAGTTTTTAAAACGACTCAATAATCATTAGATTTCCAGTTAATGATTAAATTCACCAGAATTTGGGACTAATATCCGGATAAGTTTGAAAATGATTGTTCATTGATTGCCAATACTATGGAATTGACTTTCAGTTGACTTAGTGTTTGCAAAATTGTCTAATGGATTATCCAATTATGATCTATCGTTTTCCTCTGTACCTGTGGATTACATTTTCCAAACTCACTATCAAATTTAGACTAACATTGACAATCTTGGAGTTAGATATCAGAAAGAGATCGAATTCATTATCAAAGGGCACAATCATTGACAAAAAAGTTGAACACTGGCGACAAGTTTGCCGTTATTTGAGTAATATATCGTTAAATTAAGAATAGTTTGAAAAACAAAAGCGCCCATGAGATACAAAACTCATACCGAAACTTGAGTATCACTGGAATAGTCGAATAGTTTAATCTTCAAACCAATATCACGTCTTTTCTAGAAAGTGTTCAAAAACTAATTAATTGTTTGTAAAATATTGTATAATTTGTTGATTTCGTTCAGTCAGTCCTCAGTTTTAGTCGCGCATCGAAGTCGAGCAGATCGGGAGCGGATCTGTCTTTACTAACCACTAACTCTTATTTAGTTTAATTAATTGAAATGAGTTTAATATTAGTTTTGAGTTTAATTTTGTGTATATTTAGATCAATTAATTGCAATCTCGGTATGATTTGTAAATATTGATCGATTGGTAATCTTTTTCCTCATAGAAGAGAGCAATTGTCCCGAAAGCTTCTTCGATTGTGGGAACGAGCGATGCATTGCCCACTTCTGGAGATGCGATGGCGATGATGATTGTGGCAATTGGGCCGATGAGCACGGATGTGCAGATGGCATGGATTCGTTTGAACCGAAGATCAGGCCCTGTCCTACAAACCACAGTCACTGCAACGATACTAAAGGCACGTGTATTCCCAATAAGTGGTTATGCGATGGAATGAATGATTGCGACAATGGTTACGATGAACACAATTGCACTAAAGAAACGGTTAAATGTTCCGGATTTTTGTGTCACAACTTTGAATGCATTCCTAAGCGATGGAAATGTGATGGCATTCCCGACTGTAATGATGCCTCCGATGAGATGGACTGTCCCACACCACGAGCCAAAAAGATCTGCGACAAAGATCATGGTTTCTATCAATGTATGACCGGGGAGTGCATCGATCACATCAAAGTCTGTGACAAACACATGGACTGTCCTCAGGGCGATGACGAGGGCATGGAATGCAAACCCGACGGATGTCATAACAAGCAATGTTCGCACTCGTGTTTTGTCGGACCTCACGGACCGCAATGTTATTGTCGTAATGGTTATACTTTGGGATCCGATAACTCGACTTGCATTGACGTCGACGAATGCGCCGACAATCGGAAGAACGGTCTCTGTAGTCAGTACTGCATAAATACCATCGGTGGCTACAAATGTGACTGTCATGAAGACTATCAGTTGGTCCACAACACGACTTGCCTTATCAAAGATGAAGAACCACTTCTACTTTTCTCAAACAGCGAAGGCATTCGTGGCTATGGGTTACGAACTCATCGATTCTTTCCGGTCTATCACAATCTCGGACAGACAGTAGGTCTCGATTTCTTGAATTCCGAGCGACGAGTCTTTTGGGTCAATTCGGACAAAGATAATTCTGGTATTTATTCGGTTACTCTGACTCAAGAAGACTTCAAACCGATTGTGACCAACGGTTTAAAGAGTCCCGAAGACATAGCTATTGATTGGGTGGCAAACAATTTGTACGTAACGGACGCTGATCTGAACGCTATAGTTGTCTGTCGTATTGATGGATCAGTTTGTGTGTCGAATCTTTTCGGTATTCTTCACCGTCCGCGAGCCGTTGCAGTCGATCCTCCGAAGGGACTCATATATTGGACAGAATGGGGTAACGCTTCTGGCATTTATAGGGCAGGAATGGACGGATCAAATAAGTTCCATTTGGTTCGGGACTATATCTGGCCCAACGGTCTGGCCTTAGACACGATGTCCAACCGATTGTATTGGACAGAAGCCAAGATGGGAAAGGTAGAATTTCTGGACTTATATACTAATCAAAGAAGAGATGTGATCGCTGATCGAATCTACCATCCCTTCGCTTTGGCCGTATTTGAAGAGTCAATCTATTGGAGCGATTGGTTCACCTATTCTTTGGACTCAAGCCATAAGTTTTCCGGTCATAACCAGTCAATAATAATTCGAGAGATTAACGAAGAAATAAAAGGCATTCATGTCTTCCATCCGAAGAGTCAAAAGTCTTCATACAATTCTTGTTGGCTCCACTCGTGCTCACACATGTGTGTGTTGGCCCCCAACCGAACCCACACATGTGTCTGTCCCGAGCACTTAGTTCTTGGCAAAGACAACAGAACTTGTGTCGCGAAACCTAATGATTCGTTTCTTATGATATCGGTTGGAGAAGAAGTCATTAAATTATACCCGGAAACTATCGGAAGCGATATTACCATTGATGTTGAGTTACCGCGACGTCTGTCCATCGGAGACATTGCCTTCAATTGGATGAACAAAACTTTGTATATTTTCGACAATAAGAAAGCAGCGATCGGTAGTTTTGACCTCGAAGTCAGAGACGATAGACAACACTTTTGGAATCCACTGATCACTGACCAACTAAACATTGTCGAAGGCCTGACCTATGACCCGAACACTAATCAACTTTATTGGTTAGAGACCAAAGAAGGCGTTCTCGAAGTATCGACAATAGATGGAAAGTCTCGCGCAATTCTCGTCAAAGACTTAGATAAACCAATCGATTTGGCATTACATCCAACATATCGTCGAATGTATGTGGCAGTGATGGGAACTGATCCACACATTATGGTCTGTGATATGGACGGACACAATCAAAAAGTTTTGGCCGCTTCGAAGACAGGGTTTGCCGTATCTCTGGTTATCGACTCAATCAATGATATCCTCTATTGGGCCGACGCTAAGAACGGATTAATAGAATATTTGAAACCTTCGGCCCCTAAAGGACATCCTCGTCGGTCAGGTGTGATCAAATCCAATCTGGGACATGTCATGTCCATCGCTATTAATAATAACTCGATTTTCTGGACTGACATCGACTCCAATATCATATATCATCAAACTTTAGGCAAATTAGGAAACAAAATGCAAAGACATTCGAAGATTGTTCTCAATATCGCACACAAAGGAAAGGCAGTGAAAAAACTTTTGATGGCATCCCCTCAGCCCGTGGTTAACACCCAGTGCGTCAAAGCTAACGGTGGATGCAGTCATATCTGTCTTTTGGGTAGATTTGGTCCCACCTGTAAGTGTCCGTTCGGTTATCAACTCCTGAAGAATGGAAAGACTTGTGAGAAGAACATCGATATGACTGATAACTCTCTTCTGTGTACTGATTGCGTGACTTCCGGACATACTTTTGATTTTGGTTTCATTTCATTGGAAAACTCAGACGAAGAGGACTTAAATTGGTTGACCGATGATGAAGACAAGGAGGCGGATGAGCTCTTCAGACTTTACGATAAGAAACAAGAGAATCAAAGTGACATCGTTAAGACTCAGGTGACTAATGACAGTGCGACCAATTCTTCGGCTCCACAAACAGTTGAGACGACAACTAAATCGACACAAATGACCACAAAAGTGACTCAAATGAACACAAATTCTACTAAAAGAGCGAAATCAAAGCAAAAGACCGGAAACTTTAGATCCAAAGCTCAAGACTTGAACATCAAAACTAGTGATAAACACTCGGAAACGGATAGTAATACCGAATCTATTAAAAGTGAAGAACACGCAACCAATAAGAAGGGTTGGCTCACTTTGTTTGTCGCTCTGCTGGTCGTGGCTATCATTGTCCTCATGGTTGCTCTCATTGTCAAGAAGGATGAGTACAGGTAAGTCTTCGATCCCTCTCTGATCATACCCATTACAAGAAGTGAAACCTTTCGTGCTATTAATGCATTAATCTATTGAATAAATATTTCCCAAATAAATGGGTAATTTGTTGAATAGCAATGAATACCAATTGAAAGGTGATTAGGAATTTTCAAACATTTCAAACCGAGATTATGTATCGCTTTTCAATTGAGTTCTCAATAATTCTCGATAATTCAATTCAATTGGAGTCAGAGTAGGCTCGAGGCAAGTGTTTGGGACGATTAGAAGCACAGCACAAGTGGGACGACCTCTCGGTTCGATTGATGAGTGCATTCCATTGTTCGGCTAATTGATGGCTTAGGCCATCAGTTCTCGTCTATTATGCTAATCGAGCCCATTGTGGCTCTAATATGGCTTTCATAGTGGGTCTCTTAAATGCCAGTTCACTCAATTCAATTACGACAAATGCATTTACACTCAATCGCGGTTAACTGTTATTCTAATCATGGGCATTATCTCACGAGCTATTCAATAATTCCCATTATTCTCATCAGAAGTGATCAAATAGTGATCTTGAGATGAGAAGCAAAAGCTGTTTGTATTTGTAAATCAGTCATCAATCAAATTAAATCAAGTTTCAAACAAATTTCATCGATTATTTATTAATTTAGTTCCTTTTAAATCACTCTTAATTATTAACCATTTAAATAAACGTCAATAAAATTATCATTAAATTAATGTAATTTATCCAATGCTCCAGTAATTAAATTTTATTTCATATTTACATTTCGTTTTCGTTTCAATTGTCTAACTGTTAATTGTCACAAGTCTTTAGTACATTGGGTCAAATGCCAGTTACCAAGTTTACTGTGTCTTCCACCGATGCGCAAGGGATGGAGAGGTCGATATTCACATGTAGTCTAAGTCTAACATACTTCTCCCTAGGTGGAAAGCAAAAATTTGCCCCTATTATTGAACTAACATTAGCGAGAGGACAAAAACAAGGTTGAAAAGGGGGGCCTTCTTTTTGGGGACAAAAACCTCCTGTGTTGGCCCACTTTGCACATCACTGGTATCTTCAGCCCAAATCACCTCAATATAATTGATAACATTGTGACAATTGTTGACCAGTCTATTAGGTTAGTCCAGACAGGTTATTTTATAAGTTCCCGGAATGGAAAATCTTTAAAATATCCCTTGGACTCGAAAGCATACAATAGATATTCTAATCACATCCTCTATCGAGAAAAATTAAAAATAGCCTTTGAATTGAATTTGAAAAATCCAATTTAGCCAACCCTGTATTTGACCCCCTTTCCCAAGGGAGGGGTAATTTCCTTTCCCAGTGAGTAATTTTTCAATTATTAGGATATTTCTAAAAAGAAAATTGAATTAAACAGAATTTTAATCTGTTTTATAACATATTAAAGTTAATAAAGAAGAAAAATAAAAGTGAAATTGAAAGTTGAATTTAATTTTGATGTTTGAATTTGCCTTAAAAGGGATTAATTTTGAATTAAGATTGTTGTTAATTCATGATTGCTGTCAGAAGAAGTCAATCAAAGCTTATTTATATAATAATGATTTGAATTTTTAAGTAAATTAATATCAAAATCAATTGATTTGTTCCGAAAACCAATCAAATGTGATATCAAAACTGATTATAATCAGTGAAGTGATTGAGGAACCGATGGAACCGATCGGTGATCTCGTGTTTGATCACGTTTTTGGTCATAATTACAAAAACATTCTTCAAATCAGTTGTCTATCAATGACATGATATCCCGAAACAAGTGTCCAATCGATACCTTGAGGTATAAACAAACCAGAAGTCATTTATATCAGACATATGTCGGAACACTTGTAATCACAACTAATCAAACCCATGATTACATTCGTTTGTTTAATTTAATTTCTTAATTAACCGTAAAGTAATCAAAACAATTATACAAATGATAATCAAATGATTAATGAAAAACAAAAGAATAATCTTTTTTTAATGAGTTATCTTTAATTCAGTGATGCGCAAGGTCGACCACATAAGGGGGAATAGGGCCGCGATATTTTCATCCTGGTTTAAGCCCATGTTTATTTGAATTCTATGGAAAGGAACAAATTTTTCGTTTTTCTTAAGGGGGAGTTTATATCAGGCCTCGAAAATAATGGATGTCTGTTTGCCCCTTGTGCATCGCTTTCGATACTGAAGTCTAT
>JAQGAJ010000143.1:0-20263 GCA_034689365.1 Liebstadia similis | reverse complement strand
TAAATTGTGATTCAATTATTCAATAATTTATCGCTTGTTTTGCAATCAATTAACGCGTTTTTCAACATTAAAAATATTAAGAAAATAAATGGCACTCTATTTAAGTGACAACAACACAACGAAAGCCCAACATTAGTATCACTCAATCGATATATTCCACGTAATTCTCGGGAATCAGTCCAGTCTTGCCATTAAGACAGCCCTCGAGCCAACCCGGTTCTCGTGACGGCCGAACTGCAAACAGAGACCAAAGTTAGCACTAAATCAAGACTTAGGACTCGACAAACCATTTGTGATAATCATGTTTGGCTCAAATGACAATTCGGAGTCATTCTCTCCGACACACGCATAACGGGTCCGGACTTTGCGGAAATTGATTGGCATATTGGGCACAGAAGTCGAAGCCATCATCGGTTGCCGATAGTTGTAATGATAGCCTTTAGTATTGTTCGTATAAGAGTTGGGCGGAGATGTGTTGGGACTGGCATTCAGTTGAGACGATTGTGAATAACTATTTAAAAGAGAGTCTCCACTACTAGTGCTAGTCGTCGGAGACTTCTCTTTCTGATTGTCAACCATTTGTTGCAAATGTGTCTGTTGTTGTGGCTGAGGATGAACCACATTCGAGGGCCCATTCCATTGGCTATATAAGGGAAGGGGTCGGACAGCCCTTTGCAATGACTGGACATTTGGACCGTTCGGGTAATGAACGAAATGTTGCGGAAGGCTTGGAATCGATTGAGCGTATGGTATAGAACTGGGAGGCGGAGGATAGGAGGCATTCATTTGTTGCGAAACGCTGTGCTGATAGAGTGGTCTTCGGTACTGGTGTTGTGCCATCGGGTTAGACATCCCTACCAACTGGTCCTGACTACTACTCCGCGTCGGGCCTTTGATCTGAGCATAAGTCGAGTTACCTTCGAATTGAAGCGGAACTCGAGTTCCGTAAATCGAGTTATTATTGTTTGCACTCATTTGAGGCAAATATGAGTTTGCGTTCATCGGAGTTATCCCATAAGAAGGAGAACTTCTTTGTTGTGTCTGATTGTATCCATTCTCTGGTTTTGTTCCGAATATCTGTTCACAGAATCACAGAATAAGACTCTAAACTAAACAAATGTCAATCAATACAAACCTTATCACAGTTTTCAATAAGAAGTTCGACGACAACGTTCCCGAACTTTATGTCCATTATGGCCGCAACCGTTTCTTCTTCGGGTCTGAGAAGTGTTGGACCGAAACAGACGCCTAAATTGGAAACTGTCATCAAATTCTTCTCACATTGTTCTGCAACTCTGCGAAAGACAATTGGGATTAGTCTCAGGTCTTGTGAGGGAAAGCCGTTTGGGACAGAGGGATGACTTACTTGCATAAGTGTTTGACCAGAATCTCAAGCATTTCAAAGTTAAGGGCCGGAAGTCTGTGAACCAAACAATGAATGGCTTCTATTCTCTGAACTTTGTTTTCTTGTTCTGAAGGCAAACGAAAATGGGTTAAGAGATTAAACCAAAACATTGGATCAATTACTGGCGGCCGCAATGAATGCGAGGTGAAACTTGAAAGTCATCAGAGGTTCGGGTAAATTGCGGTAATAAGTCTTTAAAGCACTGGTTATTGTCTTAGTTTCCCATTCGTCTGTAGCGTCGAAGTCATATATTTCAGTTCCTTCGGTGACTTTTCTTCTGTCGAGACACAACTGAATCAAACGATTCACTTTTGAAGCCACTCCGACCACGCGATACAATCCCTGGTCCTCTAAACCTCTCTTTTCAATCACATAAATGCACTTTTGGACGAAAGCAAAGCCGACGTCATCTAAAAGACATTCTTCTTGTCTTTGAGGTAAAGGTTTGCCAGAATTGATGGCTAATTGACTCGTGAGTTGTGTCGGTTCCTTTCCATCCATGGCGTCCAACCAGAGTTTGCGGTCTTCTTCGGACAGCGCTTGGAAAGTGTATATACAGTTCGGCTTTTCGGTGGGAATTATATCAAAACAGAACCGTTTGTCGATAGAGTCGGACATTCGACGAATGCATTCCTTGAGAGTTATTTCTTCAGTAGACAACTGTCAAAGAGTGAGAGACAGAGAGTGGAACAGAGAGTGAGCACAAAGTTTAGTCTAAATGTCAAACAAATGTCTTAAATGTCTTACAATTTTGCCGATAGTCTGGTTGTACTGAATCATTGTAAAGCGTTTGTTCTCTTTGTCGTATTGGCAAAAGTGTTTGGCCCACGACGTGCCGAATGCCTCTGAAGTAGAGTAAGAATATTGGAATACATATTAGATATTAATATAATTGCTTTCAAATGTTCAATAAAAGAGTTTTTGCTGAAAATGCACTTAAAGTCTATCGAAATGTTCACTAAGTCTTGAAAACATCACTTAAACGCAAATTATGCGCGAAATCAAAGACAGAGTCACGAAATGAAGGCAATCACTGGCTTTGCGTGTATTGGCGTTCAAATGCATTCATGTCTTAGATTTGAAGGCAAAGAAGAAACAGATTGTGTGCTTACTCTTCTCCATTAGGAACAAATATCCCTGACGAGTGTACATCTTGTTGAGAGAACCAGAATCTTGAAGTTTCTATAAATAGATCGGATAATAAATTTGATTTTAATCTCCTAAACATCATTAAATTGAGCAAACATTACAATTTTATTCTTATCTCATTTACTTCCGTCTAATTATCTCGTTATAAATTCATTGAATTATTCTCTATTTATTACTTTAGTAAGTATTAGTTTTCTATTTACTATTTAAAACTATTTTTGAGAGTAATTTAATCGAAAAAACTGTTTAAAAGACAAATTTAATTCTCTGATCAAATTATCTGCGATTGTGTAGACTTAAACTTCACTAAAAGAGAAACTGAAAAGAACTGGTTTGATGACAAAGTCATTTAATCTCGATCTGAGAGTAATAAAGTGATGGTAACTGTAGTAATGGTCAGAAGACTTACAGTTTTCCTGACTTCGAGCATTTTGTTCATAAGAGATTCGGTCTCATTTTGGGTCGTTTCGTAATTCGCTCGCGTCTTAACACCAGAAGAATCGATAATTTCAGATGAAAAATATCAATAAAAGCGTTCAAAAGGACTCACTCTTTGCAAACGTATTTGTAAATCAGTTATTATTGATTTGAATTCTTTGGCGACTTCGTGACCTATTATGGGACGGGAGGTGATTGATAGTCCTGAGTCAAGACACGACATACCTTGATGGTAGAACGTTAGCCAACCATACATAAAACTAAGCACCTGTTCATAAGACATAATTAGAGAACAGTTCCGATTAGAGTCGAAGAAGTCTTACCGTTTCGACGAATTCAAATTTCTTTCTTTCGTTTACTTCTTGGAGTTTTAGAACATATTCAGAGGAGGCCTGGAAGAAGTGTCTCTGTTCCATCTCTAGGCTGGCATCAGCCTGGAATCAATAGAATACAATTGATTAGGGTATAAATCAGCCCATTGTTACTCTAAATTCTCGATAAACACGATGTAATCTAATATCAAGTCATGAGAAAAATATGAATAGAAAATGGATTTTACGCTAAAAGCGATCCGATGTCAGACATTGTGTCTTCGGATCAGAACTTCTTCTATTTGTCGACAATTAGTACGTTTTCATCGACAACAAAATGAATTAATACGAAAGCAATAGAAACCAATTATTTTGAGTCTATTCTCAAATGACAACAAATTCAATGATCGAGATATACATCAAAGAAGAGTAATATAGTTATTATGTAAGGAAACACACACTGAATGTGTGCATACAATGAGTCAAAAGCAGACATTTATCGATTCAAACATAATAACCAACAAATACTATAATATAAGCGCAGAATCGCAAACAAATTATCGATTTTTAGCTCAACTCTACTGACGGATGGAATAAATCCTCGCAGAGGTCTAAACCCATACCTCTTGTAAGTGATTCTCACTCTTCTTTGTCGATAGATTTAAGTGACGCTCCAAACTCTGACAGAAACGAGCCGTCTCTTTGTCGAACTTCTTCTTTACCTCCTAGTAATCAAATTATTTTATTAGAAACCGAATAAATTAAATTAAAGTTCAATTTTAAGAGTAGTCGAGGAATGGGATAACAAAGAGTGACAGAGAGACCAAAGTTAGAGTTGGAGACAGACCTTTGCGCCACCGATTTGTTCGCGTCTGAACTTCTCGATCGGTTCAATGAAAGTGGCGTTCGCTCTCTCCAACTGTTCAACGATTGGACACCATATTAGTACAGATTATCGATTAGTATAGTAGATATGTCTCACCATTCGGTCCCTTTCGTCTTCGATGGTCGACAACAGGCGCCCAAACTCTTTGAGTGACGCGGCTTTGGGATAGAAATAAGGGTTAATTAGTTTTGATTGGGTCCGAAGGTCGATATCACCCACCGATCACCATCTCGTCGTCCGTCTGACTCATTCCAATGCACTCGAAACTGAAGTTACATAAGGTGTCCGAAAGCGAGCGCTGGGCTCGGGATAAGCCTTCGGGTAAAGAAAAGATCGATTGTAGTCTTATTACAAGCATTGAAACAGTCTCTGAACTATCGGTCAAAGGGATGGCCACCACTTTGTCCACCTGTTTGAACACCGGACTTACTTCGGGCAGCAGACAACAGATCCTTAACTTCTTTGATTAGGTTCTTAATGGCCTGATTCATGCGGTCTAACTCTCGTTCATGAGTCGCCAATTTGTCCCGAAAGTAAGGCGAGTCCGTCAGACCGTCGGTGAACTCGAGCGGCAATAAACCCATTGTTCTCATCGACTGATATGTAATTAAATGAAGAAATGGTAAACAAAAGTGAAAATAAAAACAAAATCAAAACATAATTACGATTTCGGTAATAAAATGTGTGGCAATGTTTGGGTGACTCCCACTCGACAACACTTCTTGGGATCGGTTAACGAAACAACTTTTGATTTGGGACTCAATTCAATCACAAATTAATTTAAAACTTAAAACCAAACGAAACTTAAAATAATTTATTTTAAAAACTGATAAAACATTAACGAAATGGTCGTAAGAATAAGTGAAACATTGTTTTGATTGAGAAATGCCTTAAGAAATGAATGAATTGAATGTAAATAATGTTTGATTTGATTTAAAGACTTTATTGTCTGACATATGAGAAGATAAGGCACTGAATCAGAGGTATTCAATGGTAGCCATGGATTGGCCAATGATTGCCAACGATTGTGATAACGGTCTTAGTCTTAATCACAAACCATTACAACCATTGCATTGCTATTAACGACAAATCACTGAATCGTCGATCACTGAAAATGGTTTGCAATCATAGGTTAGGCATAGGTTAGGCTCTCATTGCAAGCAGTGGTCGGCTCTCCACCAGTGCTCACCTCCAGAGTCAAAGCCAGAGTCAGACGAGACCGACATATGTTGAGCCCCGACTGACCACCGATGGACAGCCGTTAGAGACCGATGTCTGTGGCTCTGGGTCTGCGATAGAGTTGTCTTTCAGATCTCCTAATTGTGGTGCAAAGGCTCGGCTATTCTCTCAATGGGATTAGTCTATAAGGGGAACGGTATGCGGGTTTCACTGCCTTCACAGCGCCAGAGGTTTGTTGGCGTACGCGCTCTACTGAGAGGCAAAACACTCAGACTTTGCGGTCGTTTCACTGCAAAGCATTTGCAATACATTTAACACTTTATAAGCACAAGAAGTAAAACACCGATTGATATGATGGACAGCCATCGCACCGATAGTCTAATTGTAACTAAAGGCTAGGATTGGGTGGCAATTAAGGGCCGACAGAGGACAGAGAGCGGGAACAGAGCAGAGACTGACTGTTGTCTAACTGTTATGTCATTCAGTAATCGATGGCTTTTATACGCATTAACTGTGAGTTAAGCCAATTGAGAGCCAATCGGGTTATGATCTACAGCCGAGTTGGCCATTGAATGCCGTGACTGGACTTTTGATGGTCCAAGAGGTGAGTTATTGTATGTCCTGAGCGGTTAGAGTGCACTCCACGTGCTTGTGGTCTGTCTGTGGGTCCGATTCAATGGGAGAGTGTGTGTGCGCTCACATCGATATCGACTATTGATATATCGATAGCGGAAACACAACTCAGTGTAACAGCCATTGAGCGCAAGACTGAGTCCAACACTTCCCACACAAATACCACTCGTCGAGGATCGGTTCCGACGGCCCGAACACAGTCTGGCCTAAAGTGAGCCCTTTCTTGTTGAGAGAAGAGATCTGTTTCGGTTGTGAGGACAGCCTTACGACAACTCTCTTCTCCTCTTTTCGTCATTTCGTGTTTCCTATCGATAGTATCGATAATCGAATCCTTCTCTCTATTGTTTGGTCTGCTCTGAGCACAAGTGCATAGACTCGAGACATGTAGAGAACAGTCCATCTCTTTCAGGACCCGTCCCTCGTCGGCACTGACCAACACTCATCCCATCCGAGTCTTTTGCGATCGGATCAGTGTTTTGATGTCTTGAAAGCCTTGTTTTGTGTGAATGAGTGCATCGCTTGAGAGACGATATCAATACTACTCTTATGTTTGCATCTAATCATTGAATCAATGATTGTCTCATTCACTGACTCTTTGGTCGTCTCAACCATTAATGAGAGGTTCGATCGCTATTAGAAACCATAATAAGAACCATCAGATCAGAAGCAAAGACCAAAAGTGTGACAATTGTGCAGAAGTGCGAAAGCAATCGGATCTAAAACATTAGATACAAGTGTTTCCTTCTCAGACTCCAAGAGTGCAATGAATCGCATCCAAACATCTTCGGCACCCAATCTATCGCCTCCTCAGAGGCCAAACAAAGTCAAAGCCCATGTCCTTCCATCGCCTGCAAACTCAACCGACGACGACAACCCCGATATGCCAGTGCTTACCCCCGAAGTACCGCTCGGGTCGGGAGAAGGACCGATGGGACCGCCTCTTCTCAAGCCTGAGTGCGTTCCCGTTATTGAAAAAGTAATACCAACTGAAGTGAATTACTCGACGCCTCCTATTCTGAAGCCAATTGTTTTTCCTTCACCGGACGAGGATTTGAAGCTTAAGCTAAGTAACGGTGAAAAACCTAAAAAACGTAAATCAAAAACTATGGACACCAACGGCGGTCCTCTGGGGTTAAGTGAGTTTAGTTCTGATCAGATTTTGCCAAATGAAGTGAAAATTAAAAAATTGAAGTCAAGTTCCAAATGTAGTGAAAAGAAACCTAAATTTTTTGGTAAACCAGTGAACAGATGCAAAAAATTCAATAAAAATATTTTGTTGAATAAAAGTGATAGAGTTGTGTCGGATTGGGAGGAGAGCTCTAAGAAGTTACTGAAAGTGCTTAACCAAAAGACTAAACCGACGGCCAGATTCGGGTTTGAAAGCCTTAGTGATATAAATATGTCAAATGTCTGGTCCGTCGATAGTAATCACACTCTCAGTTCAATGAATGGTTCAGTGAAAACATCGCAACCATTTGTGAAATACAGAAACTTTGATGAATCAAATGGTTTTGGTATGGATTGCGCGCAAAGCGAATCACTTCTGGCGCACAACAGCTCTGTATTCGACAATTCATTCAAAATAAGACAAAAACTTATCAAAAAGTCAAAGACAGCTCTCAATAACCAGTCTTTGAGAGTCGAAGCCAACCGAAGCCCTAAGAAATCACAATTCACTGAACTGATTGGTGTCCAAAAGCCAACACCAGAGGTAGATCTCATCGAAGGAATCAGTTTTCAGTCATTCGAAAAAGAAGAAGATATTAATCTGTTCTCAAAGTTTGAACAATACGAAAAGGAACAGAAAGAACAGTCAGCACTTCCCAAGACATTCAAAATAAAGAGTCTTAAGTCGGGAAAAATGATAACTCCGACGAAGACTAAAGACATCACTAAAATAAAGGGTTGGAGAGAAAAGTTGTTACCATCTCTAGAAGACAAACAAAAAACCCAACGGTTCTTCACTTTGTCTAATACACCCGAACCGAGTCCTAATAAAAACAATTACAATTCATTCATATCGGACTCAATTATAGGCCAAACTTCGAATCAGAAATCGGCGTTTGTTAGTGACCAACTCGACCGTTACCTTAAGACCAAATCTCCTCTCAAATTGAATTACTTGAGCCCAGATCTGGAGCCTCCGCCCGACGACTCGCCGATATTCTCTGCCAGTGTTCTCAGAATGCCAGACATCAGTTCCCCTTCAATGCCTCCCCCGTCGACCCCCTCTTCTCTTCAATCAAAACCACTAAAACGAAAGTTTTTCAAAACTAAAGGAATTAAGAATAAAGACGATTCTCTTATCAATGTTTGCAAACCGCCTGAGGTCGACAATGACGTCCCCTTTTCGGAAACGCTATTACCTCAATATCCAGTGATTCGGGAGACTTTATGGCCGGATATGCCTCAAAGCGATGATATGATGAGAGAGTTGTATAACGCATATAAAGATTTCGCCCACGAAGAGGCCCAACAAATGAAGAGATCGTCCAACCCGTCGGTAACAATGGATGATAACTACGCCCGATTCGCATTGAGTGCCTTAAGACAATGCAATGAGAAAACATCTTTTGACTTGAATGAGTCCACTCAGAACACGGATGACGTCCTGATGGCCGTCGGTTTGGCCCCTAAGCTCAAGAGTCCTACCAAAAGCCCGAAGAGTCCCTCCCCTGTCAAGGACACGAAGATTGGACGACCCAAGAAAGACCGAGAAGCAGATCTGGCCAAGATCTTCGCCATGGGTAATCGGTCGAAGCGTCAAATACGACTGCCCTCGAGGTTCCACGAAAGCAGTCTTTTGATGGGAAACCAGTGGATTATTCCTGACTATGACCAGAAGGGAAAGACTGGTAAACGAAGATTACAAGACGAGCAAAAACGACTTCAAGAACTGCATCAAAGACAGCTCGAAATGGAACAGAGAAAACCATCGCCAATACTGACCATTGAACCCAATACGAGCACTGATGAACAGTTATCTCTTATTCATAAGAACCTTCCGAATGGCACGAAGTCTCCAATCAAATCAAAGCCAAACACAAACAACATTCCAACTGTTCATTCAGACTATCCAATAAAGATTCCTCAGGTTATGAGAGATCAGAAGAAGAATTTGAAAACGAAGAACGAATCCCAAAAAATGGAAAAAGGCTTCACATCTTTGTATTCGATGTCCACACAAACGCCGGATAATAAGCGCGTCCTCTCGTTGTCGGCCAAAGCGGCCGCGAGTGCCACACAACGAGCTGTTGTCAATCAACTGTTCCTCGAACTTTCAGAGACCATACATACGGACAAGAATTACATGATTTGCAGGAATGGAAAGCTCAACAAATTAGAGACCATTAAAGATGCGATCGAGACTATCAACAAGTTGTCAAAACGGGACCAACAGTTGTCTTACATCAGAAAACTATTATCGATGTGGAACCACAAACTCTTGCTCTGCCACAAAGTTTCCCAAAAAGGTTTGTACTCTTCTTATGTAGCGATAAGTTTACAAATATTCAAAGTCTTTATCGCCAAACAATTGGTTGAATCGCATAAACAAATGTTAATATTTCCGATTCAGATCTCAAACCGGAAGCTATCAAAGTTGTGGCCGACGTTATGGGCACATATAGGGATAGTATGTGCTATAAAGTGGGCGAAGCCTTGGAAGCAAAACGAAAAGAATTTCAAGAAAAACGTAAATATTCTCCAAAAATAGTTAGATATTATATAAAGTTCTTCTTTCAGGTGCTAAACAAATCAGTCAACAAACTCCCAGTCAGTCGAGCGCTCCCACAAAGAAGCCTCAGTTGTTCACCGGTTCTCAGTTTATAACTATCCCGAACACAAAACCGGCGGCCAATACATTCAAAATGCCAACCAAGACATTGAAGAGTCCGAAGGGCGCGAACCAGAGACCCATTTTACCAAAACTAGAGCTAAAGCATAAGTCGAAGGCAGAAACGGTTACTCTTAACACGAGTGGTTATCCCAAATTGACAACACCTGACTTACATCAGAAACGAGTGATCGATGCTTCGGTCGATGAAGTGTCCAGAGAAGGGTCTCTTTTGAAGCCACCGATTCTGACCACTCGGCCAACAGTTCTAAAATTAGATTTGATGGTTCCCTCAGCTGAGAGTTAGTCTTCTTTCATACGAATGAACCATATCTTGAACTAATCAAAACTATTCCATAGCATCAATTTACAAGAGCACATCAGTCACGGGTCCGATCATTAATGTCCCCGATATCGCAAAGTATAAGTCAATGGGGAAGATGTCGAGCAGTTCTCAGTCATTGATTGCTCACAAGTCTTCGACGCCTATGAATGGCAACAGTTCTCGACTCAAACTTCCTTTCAATAGTCTTAATGGTAATTATATACTGACTCCAAATGAGGTTATTCTAAACGATTTCTGTTATCAGTTCCCACAACTGTTGTGTCGAACACACCGAACAGCACAATATCGTCGAGCAGTCAAACTAAAGGGTCGAGTCTTTACAGTCCCCACTCATATGCGGGCAAAAATGTGATAATAACATCGGAGACCCCATTGGGTGACAAAGATCTGACTCGAATTGTGGCCTCGATTACCGCTAATCCAGACGTGAGTCTTAACACTTATTTTGACCATAAATTCAATTTGTTTTGACCCCAAAAGACATTCAAGAAAGTGCCGGTTCGTCTGTCCAACGGAATGGCTGCAGCGCTGACTATACCGGGCTCTACAACTGTGACCGCTTCCAAATCAAGCACAACGGGCAGCGGAAGTGTTCCCTCGACTCATACTATTACCATTGGATCGACGCCAAGAAGTCGTGGAAACAGTTCTGAATTTAAAGAGGAGTCGAAATTACACAAATCGCCGAAAAGCTCTTCTCAGACATCAATCTCTTCATTAAATTTGAGTCAAACTCACGGAATGAAAGCCAATAACAAATCGAAGGCCGAGAAAGGGATGGCCTTCAAGTCAGACACCAGTCCTTATGACTGCATTGAAATCGATTGAATATATATTTGAATTGATATTATTTTTAAAATCTTATATAAAACCAAATATTGTGTTGTATTTTGATTTAATTATCTGTTAATTTTGTGTTTGACTTCACTTCGAATTGATTTGATTTTAATATTATAGACGATAATCGATATTATATTACAAAATGATTACAATTTCGTATATTTTCGTGCAATTCATAAATAAAATTAAATTTCTCCTAAGTTTTGATTGATTGCAAGTTTTGCCACTCTTTCGGCACATCATAAGAGTCTCAGATCTGACTCTTCCCTCAAAAATAAGAACAATAAGACTCAAAAAGGAGAGAACATATGACCAGAAGAAGAGAACTGAAGAACTCTGAAGAAGAGTTTATTACTCTTCAGACCATAATTACTGTAATTATCGTCAAATCTTTGTTTAAATAAATTATTTTTTAATTCTCATTAAGTCTTTGAAAAGAATTTAATCATTAATTCATTAGTTGTTTCAGTGTTTGCCACCTCTAGAGAGGGGTCAATGAACTGATGGCATAAGTGAGCGATTCGTTGACAACATTATTGTCATTAGGTTTTGAACACTTCTTTGACATTCAAACAGATCTTTATATTTAACAAAACTTTTATTTAATGACAACTTTACTAGAATTTAATTTTAAATCAAATATCAAATAAGAAATCATCGATTAGTTTTAAAATTCTATATAGAATTAAATCTTCGGCCGAAGACTCTTGACATCAGTCACTTGTCATACTTTTTCGGCTGTTTTTTGATCCAATTCTCGATTTTGTCTATAATCTCCTGAGGAATGTCTTCAGCGTTGGCTCTCTTGCCGGCCGTTCCTTTCGGTCGGTCCTGTGGGGCGCCCTTATAGATGTGTTCGTAGTCCGAGGGCGCGATCAGAGCTGTCGGGGCGTCCGATGGGATTCTTTTGGCACCTCCGCCGCCTTTACCACCGCCACCCGCTCCGGCTTTACCTCCTTTATAGATGTGTTCATAGTCTGACGGAGCGATCAGAGCTGTCGGTGCGTCGGAAGGAATCCTTTTAGCTGATCCACCGCCGCCTTTGCCTCCGCCACCCGCTCCGGCTTTACCTCCTTTATAGATGTGTTCATAGTCTGAAGGAGCGATCAAAGCCGTCGGCGCATCCGATGGTATCCGTTTGGCACTTCCGCCTCCTTTACCGCCTCCGCCACCGCCACCACCACCGCCGCCAGCTTTGCCTCCTTTATAAATGTGTTCATAATCTGAAGGAGCGATCAGAGCTGTCGGGGCGTCCGAAGGGATTCTTTTGGCACCTCCGCCGCCTTTACCACCGCCGCCTTTACCGCCACCGCCACCTCCTTTGCCGTCTTTGCCTCCTTTATAGATATGCTCGTAATCGGATGGAGCGATCAGAGCCGTCGGCGCGTCTGATGGGATCCGTTTGGGTGCGTTCTTCCCGTTCTTCTCGTTCTTCTTTGGCATTTATTACTTCTTCCAAATCTTCTCTGTCTTTAGAAACAAGGGATTTGTCGAAGAAATCAGAAATAGTTTCAATGGTTTGAAATCAAATACAACTGTTTTGTCAGACAATCGAAGAATATTCTGAGAATTTGAATATTTTGAGCGAACGTGAGATTAATTGTCTGAATATAAATGAAGTGATGATTCTTATTGTCATTGTTGCCAACATTGGATCAGTTTCTAACATATTTAGAGCGGAATATATTTTTGGCTAAATTTGTTTGATTTTCTGGTTTTTATTTGAATTAGATATTGATTTAGTTCGCAATAAATCTATTAATTGTTATTTACTTTGAAGAATGTCTTCGTTGAGCGCATCCAATGATTGATAGAACTCGTGATAATGTTATACAACGCGTGACTAAAACTTTTGTTGAATGTCTTCGTATATATCATGCGTTGACATAAATACCGAAAGCGATCACATTTTTACCAAATATCAGACATAAAGACCTTCACGGAAATACTTTTTGCCCGTTATTACACTAATTAATCATTCGAGTGATAGACAAGGACTCAGACTTCGATAACATCACTGACATCGAGCTCTCGATCGTTTAGTTTACCCAAAGTGTAAAAGTATTTATCAATATTTATGATAACAATGATAATTTGTGTGTCACCTTGTTCAAATTGAATTGAATTATTATATCAAATTCCTGTAAAAGAACAGAATCTGCTCAACAGTCTCAAAGTGATTAACCTAGTGATCAAATAAAATACTTCTTGAGATCAAGAGTAATATCTAACAGCCGTTGAGATTAACCGCAATCCGAACCAAAGACGAGTTCAGTACTCCTAACCCGGTTTGAAATTTGCTTTGTTTGACGAAAATTGTTATTCAATTCTTAAAAGTTTAAAAACATTTGCAATGCTTTGAACGAAAGTCACATTTCGGGCGATTACAGGAGTTTATCGCATGATCTGAACTCTCGAAGAAAAGGTTAGTTTAATAACTCATTTAATGAGAGCCAATGACATGATTTGAGATTCTGAGCCATAGATCGGCTGAAGATGAGGCGCACTCTCATCCGAGTCGAAGACATGGGCGCGCAGGGCATACACCGCTCGGTTGACTACTCTTAGGCCTTAGTTTCAACCAAAAATCGATGTGAACTTGATTAAGAGTTTTGTTTTTATTATTTGCTAATAATTTAAATGAATTAACCCCTCAATGAGTCTCATCTCTGAAGTTATTTTGCGTATTCAGACAATTATCGCTCAATAATTAGCGGATTTGTTGGGATCGTTAGGAATCGTAAGGAACGGCACTCTCTTCACGCGAATGTCGACTCGAGTGTCGACCCAACGATGTAGTGGTTGGCAACCGATTCCAACTTTACTCAAAGAATAAATAAATTCTTAGCGATGGTTGTGCTCAGAGTCATGTCATGTGCTTTAGTTTTTCATTTATGGCATCACATCCTTGAATATAAGGACAGAGAGATCAGAGTTTTATAAAAATCTTTTGTCATAACTGTTTCAGACGTGAACCGAATCGCAAACACAGAGAACTACTTCTTAGTGTCGATATGTCTTATAATTTGTTCAGTGATTCTGGTTTTTGATTATTACTGTCATTGGATTTGGATTTAAAGCTATTAAAGAGTAAGTGTTTTCGTCTTTCGATTCAATTGGTTTTTAATGAACGCTATTTGACTGAAAATCGCTTTGCGGTTGAGAGCATCGGAAGGAAGGCTTGTCGTCAATACTCTGACCCGACCTGTGCTGAGACCGGAGAACATCCGAGTTTTGATTTCTCTTTTAGATTAGATTTATTCGAATTTACTGCTAAAGTGAAAACAAAAACAAAACAAATCAATGTCTTCTAGTGTTATGTCGGCGCACATATGATGCAAAAGTCAGTGCAATCTGTTCTTCAGGGCCTGAGTTCGGCTAAAAATAGTCGTCAGTTAGCGATAGAATAGTGTGTTATGTAATTGTTTGGCTTTTTGCCCACTTTTGCCCACTTTTACCCACTTTTACCCCTTCTAACGAAAGACTTCTCTGAGAAAGTCATACGTTCTTTCAGTGATTCACAGAATCAGAGTATTATTGAAATAAGTGTTAAAAAGAGAGGGATTTTAGATAAAAACAAAACTTTGTTTCCATCGCTAACCAGAAATCATCTGATTTTGAAGTCAAACGAAAGACGCGAAACGTTTGGCACAAATCTGTCGAAACTTCAGATAACAATTGGAAGGATCCGATAGAAGACAAACAGTTGACTAAGAATTTATACAAACAGTTGAGAGTCTGTGATAATGCCTTCGCTGCCGTGTCTGCAAACTCTTCAGCGAGAGTTAGCCGATTCGATCATACGGTGCGCCCCATTGGACGACATCCGAATACTTCTGGCCTGTGGTGCGAAAGTCAATGAACCGGTCACTCAAGGTATTGCACGAGTAGTTGTCGATCAAGACATAGCCACTGAAGCAGATTGTGATCCAGGGCTCCGACCTCTGCATTACGCCACTTATCAGAACTATTTGGAGGCCGTTAACCTTCTTCTGGTTCGCGGCAGTGATGTCGACGCCATGGATGAAGTGGGATATACTGCTCTGTAAGACAAACAGAATATTCTTATCTTATTATTGATTGGTTTGACATTGTTTTCAATTGTTCAGACACTTGTGCGCTGAGAGAGGATACGTGGAACTGATGCAAATGCTTCTAGATCATAGTGCCCGAGTCAAGTTCACAGAACTACAACCCGACGACAAGGTTTGTTAACAATTAGAGCTATTTTCAACATTTATTGTTTATATTATAAACATTAACTCGTTTTTCACTGAACCCAAAACTCATTGTATATTATGTTTAATTTACTCCAAACGAGTCATTATTTAGATTTCAATTCGACTCTCAATTAATTCAGAGATAGAAAGCCTAAAAATATAATCAATGAATTGGATGTGAAATATGATTGCATTCTTTGAAGCGAGAGATTAGTCTTTGAGGTGACGATCAGTTTAGCAAAGAGTTTGCCAGAGCTGTCAAACGGCGGGCATTTGGACGATAAACTCAAAGTGATTGGTGAGGACTGATATGAGGACTGATGTAATTGTCGTCAAATCTATTGGAACCGCTTTCAGAGCCAAGAGTTTCGCCAATTCTTAGTCATAAGTCATAACAATTCGAAGAAATAAGGATTTCATTGTTTGAATACATTGACTAACAATAATGTGTTGGCACAGGCATTAGGCAATCCTCCAAGAGCTACATTGGCTGACGAACCACTCCGATTGGCCATTAAGAATGGTCACAAAGATTGTGCCGAAATACTGCTGAAGAACGGCGCCGATCCCAACGCCCGCTACTTCTTGGGCTCCGAAATCAACTTAATTTCTCCGCTGAACATCACATTCATGGAAATGCTTCTTAAGTTCGGCGCGTGTCCGGACGCGAGGGACAGATCCGGTTTGACACCATTGATGAAGGCGTGCCGACATCCTCAGGGATACGCGGCCGCTAAGATCCTTCTACACTACGGGGCGGACCCGAACGCTATGACCTCAGGTAACGGTTGATCGATCGGTAGCGCAAACGAAAGGCTTTGAAATCGATTTGATTATACCCTTTAGTATCTAGTATTTAGTATTTTGCCCTTTATTTTCATCTCAAGCATAGAATCTATTTTTACCTAAACATAAACAAAATCTTGAGTTATGTTTAGTCTCCTCAAGACACGACTCCTTCAAAATATCTTTCATTAAATCAATTTTCAAAATTCAATCTATTTTTCAGATTCTTAACGAGTTATTAGTGTTTTAGTGGTCTCTCAATAGTTATTATAAACACTAAGTCGTAGAAAATCTAAAAATAGTGGTTCAGTGACTAATTGTGATGTTTGTTCCGTCCCTCCCATCCCTCCAGAGCGTCACGACCACCGAACTGTCCTTCACTACGCTGTCCTCAGCGGTAACATCGATATCGTGCGTCTACTTCTTCACCACAGCGCTAACGTCAGGTTTCCGTCGGAGTTCCAAAAGCCTACTCCACTCGACTTTGCGATACTGAGGGGAAACGTGGAAATGGTTAAGCTCTTGATCTACTCGGGCGCAGACGTCAGTCAAATGTCTTGATTTTTATCACTCCTTTTCTAATTATAACTCTTTTGAATTCGCAATTCAGGTAAACGTAGGATCGCCTATAATAGGACTCCCCCTTCACATCGCACTCTCAGAAAAAGTAACCCTTTCTCTAATTGCACCCGATTTCCGATTAATCTGTTATCACTTCTTCAGGTGGAAAACAAGGTAGAGATAGTTCAAATCCTGTTGGACGCCGACGCCGATCCCAACGCCATCACAGTTGACGAAAGGGGTCCTCTACTTAAGCCTCCTTTAGGGGAGTACTTCAACTCATCCGAAGCCCCCAACTGTGACCTCATCCGACTCCTTCTCAAATACGGCGCGCGAATCATTATAAAGGTATATCTCATTTACGATTTGAGCAAATTATTAATGATTTGTTACTTAAGGCCCAAATCGCAAATCCCATCGGCATTTTGAAAGTGATGCACAGGTAGGCACACCTTCGGGATGTGACTCTTCAGTGGACAGTCTCTGAAATGTTGTCTTTTTGTAGAATCCATTTGAACGTAAGCCTGGATGTGCTGAACCTGGTGTTAGACAGCGCCGAGTCTTTCAGTATTGCGAGTATCAAAAGGTGTTCCCTTTTGACGAACCCTCAGAGAGAAGTGATTCTGAAGTCGGCGATGACTGCCAGACCTCTCAAACATTTAGTCCGACTCGCGGTCAGACATATATTGGGAGACATCGGACAGAATGTGATCGAAAGAATCGATTTGTTGCCGATTCCGGGTCTCATCAAAAGATACCTTTTGTACGAAATCTAGTGATCAGTAGTTTAAAAGTGAAAACAGCTTTCAGTTAATTATATTATTTTCGTTTAATCGTTATTATAATTACTTCGAACACAAATTCAGTCAAAAGTTGGCGAATATTTCTACAAATTATTTATTTATTTATTTAATATTTATTTTTCATTTGTTTTATACGATTCTTAAGATTTGTAGCCATTTGTGAGAAAAATAATGTAAAATAAATTATATCTCGAAATACATTAATCTTCTTATCATTTAAATGAGTTTTCTATAGAAATGTAATCTAAATATACAATAGATTTGAATTATTTATTAATAATTATAAAACTTTATATAAAATACATGGAAAGGGATGAATGGTTTGGAGCGATGGTTCAGAAGTTCCAGTCTAGGACTACGTGACATACTATCAGGTATATTGTGGCTATGCTTGTGGTCAAAAGCATCACTGGGAACCCAATTCTGACAATACAATCAAAGAATAAGTCAATGGTTAGTAAAAATACATTATTCAAAGACATTGAAAGTCAGATGACATCGAACTTAAGGCGCGATTTGGCAACGAATCAACTCTGGATGTGAGGCAAAGCACTGACACTCCAATGAGTTCTTTGCTTCGTTAGCTTTGGATCAGCACTCGATCATTGCCTCCGAAGACAATAGACATCATAAGACATAACAAGTGATACTCACTTAAAAAAGTCCATAAATGTGAAGCGATAGCCGTGTTGTTCGGCCACTCCCGCACAGACCACGTTAGCCGAAGCACCGATTAGTGTTCCGTTACCTGAAAGGGAGGTAAAGAGTTATCATCCGATAGTTAGTTAGAGTTCGAGATGACTGACCGCCCAAACAGGCGCCGAATGCGAGCGCATATATGAGTGGAGTCAACGGAACATTGAATTCATTATTTTCGGCCAAATCTTCGATTATTTTGACCATAACTGTAGTGAAGGGAATGTTATCGATCAAACTCGAAGCCAATGCTGAGACCCAAAGGAATACTAGAATCGCGACAATTAGTCGATTATCTTCGTGTACAGAATTGATCAGGTCTTGTGTCAGTTGTCCGATCCACCACAAGAACTTCAACTCTGCCAACGCTTCCATTACTACAAACAGAGCCGCGAAGAAGATCAGTGTCGACCACTCGACTCGAGAGATGACACTTTCGAGCTCTTCCAGGTCTGCGAGGATTAGCAATAGAATTGCTCCCAATATTGCGATCCAACCAAGACTTAGGTCAAGATTGGGGATACTTTGCATGAAGAAGAGACTGATCACTAAAGTCATGACAATCGCACTCTTTATTAGTAACGGTTTGTTTCGGATTTTGTACTAAAATAGTTGAAAATATTTTGTTAGACATTAACCAATAATTTAGAACCAATTTTACAAACTTTAGTCTGAAGTTCCTCCAGAATTGCCAAATAGTCGTCTTCCGGCGGCTTCTCTTCGTACAGATGTTTCTGCAGAAGGTTCTCGAGTGCCATAACCTTCCTCTTGAGTACACCGCGAACTGAGTTCTCATCCCTTGAATACCCAGATATAGAATTGCAGGCCTTCTTCCAGACATCGATCTCTCGTTTCAATTCTATCCGAATGATTGGATTAGTGTTTGTAAAGTATGAATGAATTGTTTGACAAAAACATAATTGACATACACTCGAGAAGATATAAAGTTAACCACAAGAGCACATTCAATTCGGTCATTTCGATCTAACTCAAGCGAAGATATTTATCTACAACTGATCGCTAATGATGTCTATTCTAAGAGACAATGACTGACACATCAGTCAAGTGTTATGAAGACGAGAGGACAGGACAAGTGAAGTGTTAGTGTTATTCAATGGTAAGTCATTGAAAGATGAGTTACCATTAGATGACTGAAAGACTGTATTGGAATCGAGGTAATCATGCATTTGGTCGCTGTCTCGGTCTCGACGAAAGGCTTCGATGTCGGAAGAAGGGAAGGGTCTGTCCTCCCGTCTTCTGGTCGGCTCAAACTCAATGCTTTCTAAGTTCTCGACCTCATCCTTAAGATATTCCAATAATCGCTTTTTACCTGCGCTCACAATAGATATTCAAATAGTTTTAAATACAATTCTCTAATTATAATTAAATGCAATCTTTTTGTTGTATATTATAATCGTTTAAATTCATGTGCTTTTCGTGTGGTTTAGTGAAAAGGTTTGGACGACACTTACCGACCAGTTCTGGCGGTTCTTGGAATTTGAGGTTCGATAGATCGCGATATAGAATCCTAATCATTACCATCGATGCGATGAAGCAGAAGAATATGCCGGGAAGCATGTGATAGGTGAACCTTCCGAAGTCAATGCCCTATTGGGTGACAACAAAACCAAAATCAGTTTAATCAATGTTTATCTCGATATTTATTCGAAGATAAATATCCGATTCATCGCAAACATTCATCGCTTTCAAGGGAATCGACAATTGTTTTGATTGATTTTTACATTTTCCAAATCAAATGCAAACAAATGTAAATATTCCGCAAAGAGATAGCGATATAAGTATTAAATTGATGTTCAATTGAACAGAAGAAGAATATCTTCTCATTTAAGATCAATGGATTCGATTCAAATCAAAATGAGTAATGCTTTTTATTTTTTATCCCTCAAGGCTATTAAGACTTTATTTACTGTCAGATAAAAAATTTGCTGAGTTTTAACAATCGATGGAATGTTGAGAAAGAGTTAAATTCGCTGATTTAGAAGTTGCATAAAATTTTGTAAGCATCTTGAACATGGGCTTAGAATACCCCCAAAAATACAGCCGCGGTTTCTCTAGTATAAACAATTTTAAGCAAGCCTTATTATGCATGATACAAACGGATATAACTAAGCGCTAGCTAAAGTTACAGGATGTTATACATTCCTTAATTCTTAC
>JAQGAJ010000142.1:0-20268 GCA_034689365.1 Liebstadia similis | reverse complement strand
AAAATATAAATATTTAAAATAATTTTTCAAAACATAAACGTATGAATGAGTTTCAAATCAAATCTTGAAAACATTCTTCAAATGAAAGATAAATCAATGAATGATTGAATTTCAGAACCATTTGAAAGATCTCTAAGTCTTTGATAAGATTATTATCAATAATAGCACTCGAATTGGAAGAAAAGAATCTAATGATTAGAATCTAATGCCATAACAAAAAGTTTTGGATCGCTTACAGCCTTTCGTTAATTATTCTGAAGCGACGGTCGAAATGGTGTCGAATGAGAGCCCAACCGATGGTTCAGTCTTTGGCCTTAATTTCTTAGTCTCTGTTTTCACTCAATTATTTGTCATTCAATTGCTTTCAAAACGAATCGATTGTTTAATTAGTTTGTGAGACATATATAACACTAATTGATTGCAAATTAATTGCGATTTTGTTCTAAATATTCAGTTCTGTTCACATCCCGAGACCTCAAACAAGAAGCTGTTCTCGACATTTGCCCGAACCCGACCGCCGGACACACAAATATCTAAATCTGTGGCCTCGCTATTGATTGACTTCGGTTGGCGTAAAGTAGTTCTGTTGTACTCCAAGAGCTCTGACCGAGACTTCTCGGCGGTCGCGCGGACTATACATAAGACACTCGAGTTATATGACATCGAAGTGACTCGAGTGAAGACATGGAGCGATACTTTTCATTATGGGTATATCGAAAACCCATTCACCAAAATAGTAGAACAGACGTATGGCATCACTAGAAGTGAGAAATACTTTCCAATCATTTAAATTAATTCAAAATCAAAACTTTCCAAAAGTCTATGTAATCGTTGGCTTCTATTTCGAACATTTGGGGCTTATGTTGAGTCTCGAACAGAAAGGGTTACTTCGGGACGGAAACTATTTCGTAGTGGGAGTCGATGTCGAACAATACGACAGACACGACCCCTCAAGATATTTCAAAGGTCACAATGGTTTGGGTCAAAGCTCGCAAATATTTAATCGGACTTTCTTTCAGGTCTATTGAGTCGAAACGATGACTACAAAACTGTTAAGTTAGCCGAAAAGGCATTCCAGTCCTATGTGGGAGTAGTGCCGACACCACCGATCGATTTCGAGAAGTTTTCGGTAAAAGTCAATCAGTTCATGCAAATGGAACCGTTCAACTTTCCTAACCCTACCTGGGAATGGGGTGGACTCAAGCGGGTGAGTACACCATTGAAACGGAACGGCGAGACCACTTGGTCTAACTCGGATCGAATCTAAGGTTCCGGCCGAAGGGGCCTATCTCTACGATGCCGTCTATGTCTACGCCCGAGCTCTGAACGACACCCTTAAGAGCAAACGAGATCCATATGACGGACGACTCATTTTTGATTACATCAAAAGCAGAGAATATCAAAGTTAGCATTACTTCAGTGGTTCTCAACTTATATTTTGATATTTTAGGTGCGATGGGATATTTGGTGCATATGAATGCTATGGGAGACGCAGAGGGAAATTATACTTTGATTGCCAGAAAGGTCTCAAACACTAAGAATACGAAATATGGATTGTTTCCCATTGGGCTCTTCCTTATGGCTCAAAATTCATCGAATTTGCCGGTTAATCAAAAATTGAGTTTTTATAGATCTAACCCACGATTACTTTTGTTAAGATTCTGGATCTCATCGATTCTATCGATTGGGTCAATGGAAGACCGCCCGCGGCTGAACCCAAATGTGGTTTTAAGGGCGAGGGCTGTGCGCGTATGTAATGTCTCTCTTATTATCTCTATTGTCATTGACATAGTGGTTATGGACAGAAACCATATGGAGATGGGCTCTAATCCCTTCCGGAGTCTTCCTCTTCGTATTGGTTTTGGTTATATTCATATTCTACCGAAACTGGATGTACGAACAGGAATTGGATAGTCTTTTATGGAAAATCGATTGCAAAGACATTGTGTTCAGTGAATACCAACCAATCAATTCGAAGTCGAAAGTATGGAAACGATAGAAATAAAAATAATTTACTCATTCTTAAGGTCTTTTACCCAAAGACGAGATACAGTTCTCAGTTGTCTCTGACCTCTGCTTTGGATTTATTGGAATTCCGTTATTGCAATGTCTATACGACTATTGGCTTATATAAGGGACGAGTCGTTGCCATAAAACGGATCTCAAAAAAGAATTTCGAAATAACCCGAAAAATGAAAAAAGACTTGAAAATAGTTAGAAATGACAGATCTTTTCCTCAGTTAGATCTCAATCTCTGATCCTTTGTTCAGCTCAAAGACCTTCGTCACGATAACATCAATCTGTTCGTCGGCGCGTCCGTCGATACGCCAAACATCTATATTCTTAGCGACTATTGTTCGCGCGGTAGTCTTCGGGATGTGATTCGAAGTGATGTCAATTTGGATCACATCTTCATCGCTTCGATGGTCGGAGACATACTGAGGGTATGACTGACGCCAAAGACAAACATATATTAGACAGAGATTTATCAAATTTCAGGGAATGATATTTCTTCACGAATCTCAAGTTGTCTCTCACGGGAACCTCAAGTCTTCAAATTGTTTAGTCGATAGCCGTTGGATCGTAAAGATCGCAGATTTTGGTCTCAATGAACTTCGGACTAATTGCGACGAAGATATCAGTCAAACAATCGAAGAACATTGGGAACAATTGTTATGGAAGGCTCCGGAACTGCTTCGGGAAACTAATCCGCCTCAGAATGGAACACAAAAAGGAGACGTCTATTCGGTATTTGATATTAATTTCCCATTTTTACTAAATTGATCATTAAATGGATGTTTGATGTGATCCACAGTTTGGTATTATTTTGTATGAACTCCTTTCCCGTTCCGACCCGTTTGCCAATACTTTATTGAGTTATTCTGAGATAATTCGTCGACTGATTAATGGCAATATCAACGGAGAGCCGTTCCGACCCTCTCTGGACAGACTGAGGACCGCCATATACAAAGACAATTGTGCCAATAGGTTCACAATTCCCGAGTCATGCCTTTGGACAGTACGCCAGTGTTGGGCTGAAAACCCCGACGAAAGACCTGACTTCAAGTCTATTCGAAACCGATTGAGTCCAATGAGAAAGGGCCTCAAGAATAACATCTTAGACAACATGTTAGATATGATGGAGCGCTACACCACTAACTTAGAGGCCATCGTTGACGAGAGGACGGACCAACTCGTCCAAGAAAAGAAGAAAACCGAAGCTTTACTCTACAAAATGCTTCCGCCGTCTGTGGCCGACTCACTACGGAGGGGACAGTCCGTTGAGGCCGAGTCGTTCGAAGCGGTCACTGTTTTCTTTAGGTAAGACATTAGTAATTAGAGAAAGTTCTTAAAACAATTTCAGTGATATCGTGGGATTCACTAAACTATCGGCTCAGAGCACACCATTACAAGTGGTGGACTTCCTCAATGACTTGTACACACTCTTCGACACAACATTAGAAGAATATGATGTCTATAAGATTGAGACCATCGGAGACGCCTATATGTAAGTCTTTCACCCGATCTCATGATTTTTCTCAAAGATTGGCCAATACTTAGGGCTCAGACGGACTGGCGCTGAGTTGAGGCCAATGTTTGAGATCTAATACCAAGGAATTTAGAATTAATCACTTTTTTATACCAAATATAATGGAATATAACCAAGAATTTACGTAACACACGATCCCTTACTATGAATGGTAAGGAATACTAAAGAATAATAAAGACAATGGGATGTGCATCGGGTGGTTGGGGGGAAACAAACACTCCTATAGTTAAGACTTGGGTAAAGTTGTTTCGAAAGCAATACTTAAATAAATGGAAAAATACTTTATTATAAGGAAAAGTGGAATATAAATAAGAAAATTGGATTATCAAAAGATTTATCCCATGATAACAATGATGAGAACATATTTATTACTCATATGATTGAGAATTAATGACCCAATTCTGTTGTCCACACATTTTATAACCCAAACACACTTTAATCCCATTATACGTCTGTCTTAACGATAAAATCAATTCAGGGATTGACTCAAATCTCGATGAAATTGATTTCAGAGATGTGCAAAAGAATCCGTAATTTCTTTATCACTTATTCTTTAGAAGAAATCTAAACATAATTAGATATATTTTGATTTGTAATGAGATTATAAAAGCTAACTCTTCATAACTAATTTAAGATTAATCATGAATGCGCACGGGGTATACCTCCTCTGGGAAAATTTTCGACTGAAAAACCAATCCTGTGATCGAAACAAAAACTCGACCCTTTTTTGTAGGGCAATTTAGCTGTCTGGACCTGGACTTAAACTAGGTTTAGTCAAAATTAAGCACGATTAAGCCTAAACTATACCTCCTGGTGAGGCTAAGCTTTCGCATCCTTGATATGAATCAATGAACCATTCAGTATAAGAATAATTGGAATCAAAAATTTTGTTGCGATAAATATTTAATAGTCCTTTGAATTAAATTACAAGTAAAATGGATTTATTGGTAAACTTATTGACGAATAACTGACGAAGAATTACAATGATATTAGGGTTGTCTCTGGTCTTCCGATTCGCAACAATGACAGACACGCCTCTGAGATCGCATCCATGGCTCTCAATCTCTTGGATGAGATCAAGAACTTCAAGATTCGTCATATGCCTAATGAGAAGCTAATGATGCGAATCGGTGTACACACGGGACCAGTTTGTGCGGGAGTGGTCGGCGTCAAAATGCCCCGATATTGCCTCTTCGGTTCGTTCTCAACTCAATTTGACTATTAGTTAACAGTATTTTAATATAAACAAGGTGATACTGTCAACACAGCATCTCGATTGGAATCAACAAGGTCATATTCGTCACATTTACCTTACCATCTCTTAAAGCCATCATAAGATCTTTTTTAATCTTAGTTTTTCTATATTTTTAGTGAACCGCTAAGAATTCATTGTTCTGAACAATTCAAGAAGTTTTTGGACCGAATCGGAGGGTATCTTCTCTTAGAACGAGGTCAGGTCTTCTTGAAAGGCAAATCGGAACCGATTAAGACTTTTTGGTTGGTCAGAGAGAACGAACATCGGAAACATCGGAGGAAACAGAATTCAATTTCAAACCAAAATCACAATTCATTGACAGAAATATTGTTTTTAAAAAAAGTAAAGACTAGTCTTACCAAAGAAGTGAAGGCTCGACAGCAACAGAAAGAAGTGGTCAGAAGTGATGGATCGCGGCATAAGTGGACTTCCGTTGAAAACGATAGAACTTTTAAACCATTAGTTCCTATCATTGAAAGAACACATTCTTCAGCAGATCTTAAAGATATCTCAAATGATGGTTCAATAGAACCAAATCTATGTTCGAGTAAAACCCAATATTCTCTGAATTTGATCAGTTGTTCGAATGACAACTCATTGATACCGAGTTCGTACAGCATTGACATCGACAGAGTGACCAAAGATCAAGACTCCGATGACCATTGCAAACCTCCGCCGTACAAATCGCTCAATTTGGAGACCGATATCTCAAATAATGGCAAAGAAGTGTTGACTAATTACCACAAATTCACAATCAGTAGCAACGGATTCTCTTCGGGAAGAGCTCTTTCTTTGTCTCCTTTAAAGCAACAAAATTTGTCGCGAAGTGAAAGTTTGCCGGAAATGAATGTTTCCCGAACTGAGATGATCTCAAATATTTAAATTCATGTCTTTTGGAAACTTTGAACAAAAATTCAAATTATGTATCGATTCGAATGATTTTTACAATAAATGTCTGAAACATCTTAGCAAACAATCTTCGATGGACTGATCCAACCACCGAAGCATTTCTCGAGTTCATTGGCCATCGCGATCGTTAGGTAGTCATTGAAGGGCGCGCCCACTACTTGTACACCAATAGGTAATCCATCTTTGGTTAGTCCCAGAGGACAGGCAGTGACCGGAACTCCCAGAGTGTTGAATACACAGGTGTAGGAAATGTTCGGCAGTTTCAAGAGTGTGGACAAATGGTTGGGCGCCGGTTCGGGATGTGTCGGGTAAATCAAAATCCCATCTTTGCCTAGAATTAAACAAAACGTTCAGAAAAGTAATTACTTTTATTGAAATACCTAAAAGTTGTTTCAATTCGTGCTTCAATTCTCGTCCAAACCGAACATACTTTTGACCGAATTCTGAGCTCACGTTTGGTAACAATTTGTTTACTAATACCATGAGAAGCACAGACAGAGTGTGTTTCGACCGATGCAATAGATATTTGATTATTTCCGAGAATACATTGATAGCAATACTATTGTCAGACAATTCCCTTTCGAGGGCCGGAACTCTTGACTGCATAAGAGAGTAGATCCAAATCAAATGCCCGTGTTTCAGTTTCTTCAGATTGACTTTTTCGGTGTGATTTCCATACTTTTGCTTCATATAAATTATGGTCTTCTTTACAGACTCTTTGATGTCTTGAGTGACCGGAGTTTCGAAAGGGTTTCCGCTCTCAAACATGTAATAAATCTTTACTTTTGAGAGATCTATCGTTTGATTGTTCTTAAGTTTATGGGAATTTGGTTCACACATAGCTTTAAACATCGGGAGAAGATCTGAAGCATATCTGGTCATCGGTCCGACACAATTAAATTGTATCTTCTCATTGGTCATCGGGGGATACAGATTATCCGCCGGAACAACTCCAGGGGTCGGTTTGTGGCCAAATATGCCGCAACAAAACGCGGGAATTCTTATGGAACCTCCGATATCTGTGCCGACTCCCATCAAAGAACCGGCCGATGCAATGAGAGCCCCCTCTCCTCCAGAGGAACCGCCGGGAATGCGAGATAAGTCATATGGATTGTTGGTCATACCGTAAATCTTATTGAAAGTGTCCCAATACATAGTTATCTCGGGAATGTTGGTCAGAACTAAGGGAATGGCACCGGACTCACGAAGTAATTGAATTACTTTTGAATCGTTCTTTGCTTTCACTCCTTTCCTCGATTCGAGTCCTCCATCGAAAGCCATTCCTTCGATGCTTACGCTGTCTTTGCATGAAAAAGGTATTCCAAGAAGTGGCTGATCGTGAATAGACTGGTTAGGAATGAGTGGGTCATTGCCGTAGAGCTCGTGCTGAACGCGTTTGTCGATCTCAATGGCCTCGAGTACGGCCTCCGCGAACCTCTGGTCGACCATCGCATTGATGAACGGCTGAACCGTTTTTATTCTATCGATGTATGCCTTAACTAAGACTTCACTCTTGAGCTGAGGTTAGAAAGAGATAATTAATAATGACATCGATTGACCTTTTGATACCTTTCCACTTTTGATCTGAAAAGTTAACTCTTCTGATGATTGCAATAGAAGTCTATCAACAATTGGGGGGACTTTTCCTTTCTGTGGCCGACCAAACAATTTTGATATTATACAGGCATTGAAGTCGAGGTAAATTCGGATAACTCTGAACACAAAGTTCTTGACGATCGACAAACTCGCGAATATGATAAAAGATATGAAATACTGTAATTGTAATCTGACATAAGTGATACACATGAAGACCAGATTGACCAGAGATGACAAGATCTCCCGAATCGCGGCCAACATTTCAATGTTTTTGCAATTTCACAGAAAACCAATGAAAGGCAAAGTGTTGTCAACAACTGATCGAAGTTAAGCCGAGCTATGAATCTATTATCGTTAGTCTCTAGCGATAAGACGATAGGCCTTGAAATGCATTCAAATCTCTAGACTTTGTTTGCACTGATTTGGGACTGACTTTCAGGTGAATTCTAACCTTTCGAGACTGGAATCGTGTGAACAAGTTTTGGTGTTTCAGGCTTTCCAGTGATCGTGGGTTGGGTTGGGTTGGGTTAGTGTTGACTCAGTCTTGGCTTATGATTTGATATCGAGAATAGAGTGGAATTATTTAGAATAAAGTGGAATAATTGAGATATTTTTGAGATATAGAAACAATTTCGAGATATAAAAGATAACAAAACATTTATTTCAACTCTAATAGGTCTCGACCTTAGGTCACGAAATACATAAATATTTTTGTCAATAAATAGTCATAAACTAAACGAAACTAAACGTTAATTATTCGATAAGAAAACGTTTTTAAAACTAACAAAATATTAATTGAATCTAATTTGCATTATATATACAAATTGTTTGATATAATAAGACTTAAGTTGCGAATGAGGTCTCTATGCGGACACCGATTGCCGTTCTTTAATCAATTGCTTCCTCCGGTCCTCAAGACTTGGTCTCCACTTCTGAACAATGAAATCGATCACATTATCCAAAGTTAAGACTCTATTCTGAGAGACAATTGGTTGTCGACATATGGGACAGCATTTCGATTCTTGGGGTGAGTTCTCTTCCATGAGGTTCTTCTTCTTCTTCGGGAAGTTTTTCCATTGTTCGATACACAACTCACAGAAAGTGTGGGCACAGTTGAGGTTAACCGGAGAGACGAAGAGCTCGTGACATATGGAACAACTGAGCTCTAAGTCAAACAACTGCTTCCACTCATTGCGGAACTTCTTCGCCGGAAAACGTTTGTCTTTATGACCCGAAGACTTTCTCTTCAGAGTCGGACATTGATTATCAACGAAACGATAAATAAATTGTGAACGACTCGAAGGCCCGAAAGACAATTGGTCGCCATTCTTGAGCTGATGGGCAACCAATTGATCCAATCGTATGTCGTTTACATACAATCCGTTTGTACTCTTAAATACGTTTTAGATTCGGATTAAGAATAAATGGCAGACAAAGTTGGACTCACCTCGAGATCAGTCACTTCCCAGTTATCGTCCTTAAGATCAAGTCTCGCGTGTCTTCGCGAGACATCAATCGATTCAATTCGGAAATCACAGGAAAACTCTCGACCGATAATCACTGTCTGGCCATCGGTAGAGATCGGGAGTACAAAACGGTCGGAAGAGTTATCGGAACCACTTTTGGGACCTTTGATCCGAACCAAAGCAAAGGATCCGTTCATTTGCGACCAAATTGTGATCAAAGAACTGAATTAAACGTAAATCAGATCTGAATTAAAATCAAACAAAACTTGAAATACATTTGAAATTCATTTGAAATACATTTGAAATTCGTGTGACTTTTGACTGACGTTTGGATTACGAGTCAAACGACAAATGAATGAATCGATTGATTGGACGGAACGGAAGGGAAGGGAAGACATGACGAGTGCTCTCAATGTTTGTGCCTTTCATTTGGCGCAATACATTTGTTATACATATTTAGGGCCAAAGAGGGCCCAAAAGACACTGATCTCACGCATTGAAGACATTTCGGGGCCGATAAACAAACGCCAAGAAGTGATGCAATGTTTGGACTCTTTTGAAAGCGACCACAGCTTTGTATGACATCTGAAACCTTGGATGACATCCGAAGACAATCACCGAAATGGTCGACTCAAGCAAAACGTTCCGTATTTTGATCGCAAGTGATATTCATTTGGGATATAATGAGAAACACCACGAGAGAGGTATTCATAACTTCACATTCTTCTGGAACTCATATTTCTTCACTTTCCCCTAATCATAGGTAAAGACTCGTTCATTGCATTCGAAGAAGTGCTACAATTGGCCAGAGATGAAGACGTGGATCTGTTGTTATTGGGCGGCGATTTGTTTCATCTGAATAAACCATCGTTTGCGACACTCCAGAAGACGATTGAACTGCTAAGACAATACTGTTTGGGCAGTCGTCCGATTCAGTTCCGAATTGTTTCCGACCAAAGCGACAACTTTTCCCATTACTCGGCCTTCAAATATGCAAACTATTTGGATGACAACCTCAACATATCAATGCCGGTCTTCACAATCCATGGTAATCACGACGACCCGACCGGTGCTAACAATATAAGCGTTTTGGACTCCCTTTCGAGCGCCGGTTTCGTCAACTATTTCGGCAAATATACAAATTTCGATGAAATCCTTTTGAGTCCAATCCTTCTTCAGAAGTCTGACTGTAAGATAGCTCTCTATGGTTTGGGATCTATTAATGAGGAGCGACTCTTCAGGATTGTGAGCGAAGGAAAGCTAAACTACTGTCTGCCGGAAACGAACGAAGAAGAATGGTTTAAAATTGTTGTCGTCCATCAGAACCGCATAAAACATGTGAATACCAAATATCTTCCCGAGAAGTTTCTCTCGTCTTTGCCAGAACTGGTCATTTGGGGTCACGAACACGAGTCAAAGGTTGAGCCCGAGTGGAACGCCAGCGAAGAGTTCTTCGTCTATCAGCCGGGCTCTACTGTAGCCACTTCTCTGTGCGAAGCAGAGGCTCTACCGAAACATATCGGACTTCTTGAAGTCTTCTTCGACGATATAAATCGTGTCCCAAAGTTTAGAATAACAACCCGACGGTTGAAAACCGTTCGGCCGTTCATTTGGGAAACGATTGACATTCCAGAACTCATTAATAAACAACTCCTTCAATCAGATGAGGACTCTATCCGAGAGTTTTGTAAACAAAAAGTCGAGGAAATGATTCAAAAGGCAAGAGTAGAGCACACGGGAGACCCTCGACAACCAAGTCTACCACTCATTCGACTTCGCCTCGAATACAGCGATGAGAGCCATCAGTTCCATTCGGCTCAGTTCGGCGCACAATTCAACGGACTGGTGGCCAATCACTCGGATATTGTGACGTATGTGAAGCGCAAAGAGAACCGTCAGTACGACGAGGAACCGATGATCGATATGCAGCAAATGAGAAGTCTCTTGAATCAGGAGGCGATCGGAGAGAGGGTTAACATCAAAGATATCATTAAAAAATATTTCGAAAAAATTGAAGACCAAAGACAAAAACTGGGAATTCTTTCCGAAAATGTTTTGACGGACGCAGTAATCAATTTGGTTGAAAAAGACTCGACGGATGCGATTTCGGATGTCTTCGAGGAACAAAAACGAAGAATGAAAGACTGCTTGATATCATTAGAAGACCTGAAGATCGAAAACCTTAAAGAAGAGATCAAACGAATCAAAACAGAGAAGTTTACAAATGAATCGGAAGACTATTCTCTTATTTTGGCCGAAAGTCGAAACCGAGTCAAATCTAAGGTCAAATCCGAATCGAATGATTTCACAAATGGTTCTGATTCTGAATTTGAAGCCTCAGTTAAATCGGAAATCAAATCAGAATCAGATGAAGAGTTGCTCACATCTGCTCCAACCAGAGGTCGCGGAAGGGGTAGAGGAAGAGGTCGTGGAAGAGGATCGGGGGTTAAAAGAAACGCAGAACCAAAGACTCGGCACTCAACACAAACGACCCTCGATTTCTGGGATGAACCGACCACTTCTGCCCCGAGACGTTCCCCTCGAAAGCCCGCGCCGTCGAAGAAAGTCAAATATTATGAAGAAATAGAAATTTCTGATTCTGAGTAACAAACAGTCGAGAGTTTTGTAATTGTTTTTTAACGTAAATATTTTGACCAAAAAATTGTATCGTTTTCTCAGTTCATTGCAAAACATTATGAGAAACGAGTTTTTAAAACTCCAATAATTATCTAATCTTTTATTCCATTCAATGTATTTATCGTCAAACCATTTGATGATTGAAAATATCATTATTTGTTCCAAATTTCGATCAATTGATTAGAACTTCTTTTAATTAATTAAAATGCGGTCAAAAAGTTTTGCAACACTTTTCATATTATTTTCGTTTCTGTTTAATTACGAAATAAGAAGCGAAGACTGTTTCAGAGCCGCTGTTTATGAGCACTTCCCAGTGGGAAAAGCTTCTGAAGACCAGCCGTCGGTCGTCCAAAACAATAATCTCGATGTCTATGAAGAGATGGCTTCGATTGCGGCTAAAGAGGTATCAAATGAATCAGTTATTGGTTTCAATCATTCATATAAATCAATCGAAGGGCGCAAACATTTTGGTCTTTCCTGAGGACGGAATCATAAATGCGGGCCATTATTCGCGGTCACAAAATGCTGAGATCGCAGAACGTATACCCGACCCGTTAAAGGGAAAGCAGATCCCATGTGAAGACCCGTCCTATGAGTCGAGTGTCAAAACTTCTCGGTTGAGTTGTTTGGCCAAAAACAATGGCATTTATATTGTCGCTGATTATGGAGAACGCGTTGACTGCGATATCAAATCCGATGACAAGTGTCCGAAAGACAGCCATTACTTGTTTAATACCGCAGTGGCCTTCGGACCCGACGGCGCTGTTGTCGGTAAATACAATAAAATGCAATTATTCTACGAATTCCATTACAACGTTCCGCCGAAACCCGATATCGTTTACTTCGACACTCCCTTCGGAAGAATGGGTTTATTCATTTGCTTCGATATGATATATAAGAATCCGGGCGTTGAACTGATAACCAAACACGGAGTACAGACAATGCTGTTCCCGACCCATTGGTTCGATGAGTTACCGTTCAGAACAGCCCAACAGTTCCAAGAAGGTTGGGCTCTCACTAATCGGGTCAATCTGTTGGCCTCTAATGTATTCATTCATCAAACGGGATCAGTTGGTAGCGGAATATTTTCGGGTGAAACCGGACAAATGGTCACTTCAGACATTCACAATAAGAGACCTCATCTATTGATTGCTGACATTCCTATTGACAGCCGGAACGGAGCGGCGAAGTGTCTGCAGAACCGGTACAACAAAACTGTTCCGAAGCCCGGATTCACAGCGAAGGTCAATGATTACCGCGCAAACTTCAAACTCAATGTCAATGATTCCGCTGTTTTGCAATTGGAAGCGTCTAAAGATTCGCAGAGTGTCTGCAATAATGGCTTTTGCTGTCGAATCCAGTATTCAATAGATTCTGAAAATTCTTTTAAGAAAGAGAATTATCGACTGATTGTGATTAACAGAAGCGGTCGTCCGTCCGATCAGAATCGGTATCCCTATTGCGAACAAATTTGCGGTGTTTTCCGATGCGATGACCAAAATTGCGAAACTATTTCCACGAATACTAAACAGATATTCAAAACCCTCGACATTAGCGCCAAATTCACCACTAATTATACGTTTCCGAGCGTTACCACCGATGGCTTGAGATTAGTCCCCAAACAGAACTGGATCTTCACTAATGGTCACGACATCGGGACTGAGACTAAACTGAGTTTAAATGATTGCAATCAATCGATTCTTTCATTCAATTTGTACGGAAGGTGTTATGAAAGGGATCCGATTTACAGACAGTAGTCAATTGACTTCAAAGGTTGCCATCATTTCAAGACAATTGACAAACTCTAGTCATCACAAGACTAATAATTAATTAACAATTATATTATCGATGAAATTAAGTAATTTTTATGAATTGATATAAAATTTATTTTAAATAAACTTAATTTTAGTGATAATGACATTGGAATTCGAGTTCAAATCAATTAAAGATTAGATTTTAATTAAAAATATTTTATCATTACTTAAGACAAAGATGTCTTCATTTGTCGCGTGAATACCTATTATGTACTGACAGTCATTCAAATTGATTACGTGCTGACTGGCGATGGTCTGCACCTCTTGACCGGTTCGTCTGTTCCGGAGTTCACCGCTTTGTAGACCAATCGGTTGTCGATAAACATATACATGTCTCAGACCGTCAGCGATGGCCACAAATTTGAAATCATTGGCTCCGACTATGAATCGGGTGTTAGTTTTGGACGCCTGAACGTAACCGAAGGCCGCGAAAGTGGCCAAATGGACGACTTTGAATTGATTAACGTCGGCACTGCTCTGCGGCGCCCAAACGAGTCCATCGACATCATGTCTGACCACAAAATATGGCAATTCATTGGAATCGTTGTGAAGAGATTTTTGCGTTGGAATTGAGAATAACCACTGATTTCCTGTCAAATCGATTCTATGACTAATGGAATGAGTGTTTCCGTTATATCGACTGAAGACAAGCGAATCCGCCGAGAAATCGCATTCTTCGAGTCCGACCGGATTGTAAAGATCGGATGCGATATCTTCGGTATCCATATTTGGCATTTCGTTAGTCAAGTGAATCAACTTCTTGTGAATCTCTTCAACCGTTTCGTTGTCAACAATTTCGATACCATTTTTGTCTCCTTTGATGAACTCTTTCCAAACGCTTCCCTTTTGGCCCTTATTTACAGTGATTTCCAGTAATTGATAGTCTTTTTCGGACAAAAGAGTCCAAACCGAAGAGTTTGCTTCGATTGTGTCAAAGAGTGTGCCCTCGAATTCAATCACGTCTTTTATCTTAACCGCAATTGTTGTTGGCTTCAGATCAATGGTGACATCGCTTTTAGACAAATGAGATGGTAGTTTGAAAGTGAGACAAATGTCTTCGAGACTTTGGCTGTAAGTGTATATCGGTTTTGGATCAGGTTTTGAGGTCTGATTGTAATTATTTTCGACAATAGGTTGTTCTGAATCGTAAACGAAAGTGAAGTCTTTGTTGGAAACGAGGCATAAGAATGGACTTCCGATGACATCAAAGGCCACATATTTTGGCCAATCCTTGCCATTGAGTCTTCGAAGACGTTTCACTTTCCAAGAGTTAAAGTCATTCGGATTTCCATCGATTGTAAACCAATTCAGGGCTGAAATGAATGAACTTTTAATGCAATCTGAAGTCTCTTTAAAGTTGTTTTCAGAAGTTTTGTCAACAAATGACAAAATGAAGTCTATTTGAAGACAATTGTTGATTAAATCAATTGAATGACTGCAACACAAATGAAAAGTGTTCTTCAGGTCATAATCGGTTAAACTAATGATTTTCATCGGAAGCCATGGCTCGGCCGCCGATCGACTCAAAGTAGACAAAAGATGTATCGATGGGTTGTTCGGGTTTGAAAGAGATATCAACGATAACTCATTGGTCGGGAATGACATCGAGATTAAAGACGACTCGGAGTTCGGAACCGTATAAACAACTTTTGGTTCTGTTAGGTCTCCAGATATCACTTCAATTGATACACAAATGATTTGACCCGAGTTTGTGGCGAAGAATACCGTCTGAAACGAAAATGGATCGGCAAAGAGGTGATTGTATTGGGAGGCCATCGACGCGTGAAGATAACTGTATTGGTCTTCGTTTGGTCGCAATTCATTGACATTATTGGGAACCGATTGACAATATGTGACCATCGGATCGATAGATACCCGATAGCACTCAAAGTTGGGATTAAGAAGACTTCGGTTGACATTGAGGTCAATGACGACCGGTCTTTGATGTGTTTGGTCAGACATTTGTCACAATCAGAGATGAGGTCTGAAGAAGTGTTTGTCAACAAAGTCTGTGTCAGACGTCATGTGTTTGTCACGTGACTAACAATATGTTTGGATCTGATTGGAGACAATTGAGGCCATCGATGGTTGTTATGTCTCTCGTCTGACCCATTGTTTACATCCAATTGATCTCACTTTGAAGTTACCGATAGACACAACTATGTCTTCGACCACTCGTTCGCGTCGAACTAACGCAGGGTCTAAAATGTCAGCTCTTCTGGACAACGAAGACATGGATCAGTTTTATGATAACATCTATGGCGGCTTCAAAGAGGTATTTTAATAATTTTTAGCCACACTTTTAGCTAATTTTTGTCTTAACTGTCAAAAGGATGACAACGACATCGAATTTGTTTGTGAAGACGACAGCGAAGACATCGTTGACTCTGACTTTTCCATCGATGAAAACGAAGATATGAGTGACGAACAGATCGACAATCAATTGGATCAGAAGAAGAAGAAGAAGAAAAATATGAAATTCGGTTTCGTTGGAACCAAACAAAACTCAATACAACCCAAGACATGCCTTCAAAATTCCAAACCTCAAGAAGTAGTGATTCCCTTCGAATTGGACATACCTTTTATGGAACCGATTATTTCGAATAATGTCTTCAAATATAACAATAATTTTGTTGTGGATCTCAAGTCCAATGAAAACGATTCTCTTCTTCTGAATAAATCAAAATCCAAATCAAAACCGAAAACTAATAATTCAGTCAAAGAATTGACTCAAAAGGAATTACTCGCGGAAGCGATGATCACCGAAAAAATCAATTTGAAGTCTTTGAAAGATTGGCAGAACTTGGAAGCAGAGAAGGCAAAGAGGAAAACAACTGCTAAACACTCAATCGATGGCCCATTTATTCGATATCATTCGGTTTCTATGCCTCTAATCAAAGAATTGGATTCCAAACCAAATGATGAACCGATCAAAGACTCACAACAGAGCACAGACTTAGAGTCGAAGACCTTTTCGCGAACTTTCATATCGTTTAGTGACGAACAATCATATAATTCTCTACTGAACTCGATGTCCATTTCATCGACCAAATCACCCAAAGAGATGATATGTCCGGTGACTCAACTTCCGGCCCGTTATTTCGATCCAATCAGTCAATTGCCGTTCGCCAACGCGAAGGCCTTTCAAGAGATTCGCTGTCATTACTACAAAAGCTTAGAGATGTTCGGAAATCGCAATCAATCGGATGTCAAACAATGGATTGATTGGAGTAATGAGAACAGAGATAAATGGAAGGAATGGCAGCGAAAGTATTCGGTGGAAAACAAATCTGATTTGTCTTCAATTGAGATCAGCTCTCAAAACAGCCAAAAGGAATCGGTTGTGAGTAAAGCTCAGCCCAAACCCAGTGCCAGTCGTTCCGCTCGGAAACGGAAGAAATTCTTTTAATTAGTACAAAAGCCGTCTTCACTTCGAGGTTAGGCTCAGACCGGGAATACATTTTAATAACATTTCAATAATGATTTGCATTTTAAGCCTTAAAAGCAAATTTTGCTCAAAAGAAAATGATTTTTAAAAGTAATTAATGAATCGAATTAAATGTGATATATCTATAATTGAGATCTGATTGTCAGACAATCGGACCCTTAAATCAAAACAAATCTATTCATATATTTAGTCATTTTGTATTCATTTACTGAAGAAATGATTTTTTGATTTCAATTCATTGTTCAAAGAATTTGTGATCACTTTCACTGTTTTTAAATGTTTATAACTTTTATAATCGTATGTTAACTCAAAAATACTTTTATTTCTCATTATTAAATGATATGTTTTTCATATGTTTTGACAAAGAATTGATTATAGATTTGATGAATTGATAACTGAAACGAAGGCATAGATGTTGTGGTCATTCGTAGTCGGGATGCCATTTAGATCCGCTCATCAATTCCTTAATTCCCGTTTTCTGTGACAAAACTATGTAACTAATGAAAACCCGATCGGATGCTCACCTCAATAGTGAAGTAGAAATGAATCGCTTCTTCAATATCATTGGTTGGAATTATGTGACCCATTCTTCGCTGGTGTTCTTCGGGTTCAACCCTTCGGAAGAATACACTATAATTGCAATATGTCTGCCAATGTTGTCCTAAAGAAGGTTCCGTTCGGTCGGTTTTCGGATTATGTGTCACTTGATTTGCAACTAAGACCTAAAAAAATTATTCAATGGCTTCGAGTTTAACCGAACGGATAACTGACCGCAACTTTCTTGTAGTGAGCGATGTGTCGGAGTCTGATTGCGATTTGACTCAACTGAGCCTCTCTTTGTTTCGGAGTTCCCTTATAGTCAAATCGGAAGTGTTGAGCAATGCTGTCGATGACCACTAGTTTGATGTTAGGGTTCTGATCGATGAAGATCTCCAGTTTGTCGACCAACAAATCGACCAATTCTTGTGCGGAATCACATTCAAAGATCTTAATATTCGATATTATTTTGTCGACCGAGAGATCTTTCAGTTCGGGATGTGTTGAGAGTCTATGTTTTGCCATTGCCATCAATCTTTCGGTCCTAAGATTTTTCTCGGTATCGATATAGAGGGCCGAACTCGAGAGACCACCCATTGTGAGAGGCATTTGAACGTTGACACAACACTGCATACTATGGACAGGTTTAAGACATCATTACAATAGTTGCAAATGATTACAATAAATACCAGATCTGTGTCTTTCCGGCCCCTCCGGGAGCCGACATCTGAGTGATCTTTCCGACCTCAACACCGCCGTTGATCACATCGTCGAGGGAATAACATCCCGTATGTATTATCTCTTTTACGGCACGACTCAACTCAAGACATGTCATGTATTCGATGACCACATTGTGTGAGTTTTTGACCTCTTTATTGATTGTCTCGATCTCATCAGCGGTCAGACCACACACCGACTGAAGATCCGAATCACTTAAACATTCAATTTCTGACTTCAGATTAAAACCTTTTGATTTAAACTTTTGAAGAATCTCTTCGTTTATTCTGAAAGTCGAGAGAAGTCTTCGCGAGAGCTCTAATGCCCGACCCGTGGCTGACATTCTTGGTGTCGATGAAGAATCAAATGACAGACAAATGCAAAGTCTTTGACAAATGTTTTACCGCTTTAGCGATGAATTCAAATGATTTGATGATTGAGTAAAACGTGGTTTCAGTCAAACCTCGCGTTTAAGACATCAAAGGATTTCAATTAATTGTCAATTAATTTCGACATTTATTTGAAATCATTTCCGAAAAACACATTTTATATAGAATTGACTCTAAATTGTTATGAAACATTTTTGAATGCTGTTCAGTTCAAATGAGGTCTTAATTTTCATCTTAAACACTCTTTTGGTTTGCCAATTGTACATGAAATGAATCTGTTCCAAACGGTTTTGCTTTGTGAACCATCATGACTATTGATTCGGATGTTCCCTTAGTCCATATTGACTTTTCTCTCGATAAGATTCTTCCCAAATGCAGGTTTATTTTCGTACACTTGAGCTTTACTGTTGAAAATAATTTGTGTCGCGGAGTGTTCGATGCGTGTTAGAATTAATAGCTCAGCCAATGAGGTATAAAGTCAGGATTACCAATTGGATAATTGAACCGGAGTCATTTTTCACTGAGCTAGTCATTTGACTCGCACATAACAAACACTATCGACTGTAAACTTTGTGGTGATTAGCAATAAGTCGCTTTTCTATTGGTAACAAAGGCTTCGGTGTACAAAATTAGTTTGGTCTTGATGTGCAAAATTCATCAGTTGTGATGAGATAACCATTCAATGAATTGCAAAGTCGGTATTACCAATCGAATTATTGAACCGAACTCAATTGTCTCCTGATGAGACAATAGACTCGCAACAACTCATAAGGATATCCATCAGAGAAGTTTTTGGTAATGTTTATTGTTCAAAACTCTGACACTCGGAAATATTTATATCACTTGACTGATTTTGTCGCATTCAAGTGATCTCTTCTTTGTTGGAAAATCAGGTATTCACAATGAGATGGTCCACAGCTTATTGTGTTCGGATTTTTTGTCCAAAAACAAACAGGATATCTTTCTTTCAAAACTATTCGAACATTTGATTATTCCATGAACAGATGACTGTCTTTCCATCTGTTGAATCTGTTTCGGGCATAAAAGTCTTTCACTAGACCAGTAATGATGACCAGCTTCGGTTCTTCATTGTCAATGTTATATGTTTCCCGGAGTTTCATTGTATCGAAAGAAAACACTTTCATTTGACCGATGATTCTAAAAATGGTACGGAATCACTAAATTTCCGTTATCTACGGGTTTAATGTGTTCTTCATTTCCAAAGATATGAGTTCTACTCATCGGGATATACGAGGAATTGATATAAGAATTTCATTGTTCAAAACTTTTCTTTGTTTAAGAAAACTTTCCATAATCGCTAAACCGGTCAACGTAAAGCCCGGAACGAATCGAGTCCATCAGACTCCGATTCCAGTCTTGTGGTGACCTCAATTGACTTCTTTTGAAATAACCTCATTCAAATTCTCAGCGATAGGGGTCGCGACGTCAATCATAATTCTCTGATTTAAACTTCTAGAACCAGTTGTCGCCACATCAGTCACTTTTTGTCGATTAGTTCATTCATAGGTGTCGTCACTGATGAGTGTAAAACTCCTGTATTCTGTTTATCAGTGCGTTTTCCACTGTTTTATTAGAGTCTATAGTCCAATAAAAACGAGTGAATCTGTAATCACTGAAACAAGGGTTAGTTCAGAATTTATCCATAAATTCTAAACCAGTCGAATAAGTTTAGTTCCCTTAAAACTTATTCTACACACTAGATCACTAGGTGTCACTCAATCTTTGGTAGCGTTCGCACAAACGGCACGGGCATTGATTCGTTGAGTCGACATGAGAGAGAGCTGGGGTTCGGGCGAGAATGAGAACAAAGTGTTCCGAATGAAAATACTTTATTTATATTTGTCAAAATATCATTAGTTTAATTTATTCAAAAGTTCATTCGGTTTTCTGGTCGGCTAGTGGAAGCTTTCGGTCCAAAGAGTCGATGGC
>JAQGAJ010000141.1:0-20273 GCA_034689365.1 Liebstadia similis | reverse complement strand
ATTTGTGACAAATTATGTAAAAGTTTTTATATAAACTTAATTTAAAATTAAATTATAAATAAAAATAAACTAAATAATAGCGTACTGTTCGTACAGTAATTGTCTAACTTTGTAATAGTCCTCTGAAAGAGTGCCCTCGAGGTGTATCCGACCGGCCTCTGACCGACGGACCTCCACCTGATTGTTGCAGTAGAGGACACCTCCAGAGAACTCGGCCTGAATTCCGTTTTTCATTAGCACTTGTTTAAAGTCAGACAATTTGAGTTCATTCACGAAAATCGTTGGATGACTTGGGATCTGATTGATGGGCAGTTGACGAAGAGTTGGTAACAGTTCCCGACCGCCCAAACCGGAAGAGTCGTTATCTGTTTGTTGGCCCTCTTTCAGAGCTTCTTCAGTCTTCTCCGATTCCTTTTGTGGTAGAAGTGATTCAATTTGTGTCATTTCAATCGAGGCCTCGACCCACGCCAACTGAGCGCCGTCTTTGGACTGAGCGAATGATAACGAGCTGACCAACGAGTCCTTCAGCTTAACCTGATATATGTGGCTTTCAGTGGTCGCGTCCACTGTTTCGAAGGGTTTTGGAATAAATATCTTGTTCGACACACAACCGGAAGCTCTACAGAAACTGGCCAATGATTCAGTGGCTTCGGGAGAGCCTCTGACCAGAATAAGACGTCGCGGTTTGATCATTGATATTATCTTTTTGATGGAATCGCCGTCAGAACGACCTTCAAAGTCGATGTATTGAATGTTTGCGTGAAGACTGAATGTCTGAACATTAACCACACATTTTGTTGGAATCTCTTGTGATTCGATCGCCGGTTCTTCCAATTGATCTTTCTTTACATTTTCTTTGTTCTCTTCTTCACCAGTCGGCGGTAAATTAGCGGTGACATCGAAGATCATGAAGTCCTCGGGTCTGATAGTCTCTCCGTAGTCATCCCACTTGATCTTACGTTCCGGCGCCGGAAACATGGGATAAGACTTCTTGGCTTGTTTGAAGAACCCGCCGCCTTTCACTTTGCCCTCGTTCTTCGGCATCATTAGATCGTGTTTTACAGCAGTGGAGTGGCTCTGATGGGAAGCCGCAGTCGCCGATCCAAAGCTGCTGCCGACCGGACTCTTGTTAGATGAGTCCACGTCCATCACCTCCTCTTCGTCTTCACTCTCAGCATTATCTTCAGAATCTGAATCAGAGTCTGCGCCGGCCGTCGCATCGTTGGCAGCAGTTTTTGATTTCTTGAGTTTTTCTTGTCGTCTGAATTCTTCTAATTCTAGGCCTTTGAGTGGAACTCTTTGTTTAATCTCTAATGTAATGAGTTTTCCCTTTTGGCTGTGCATCAGCTGATGGGCTAAAGTGCCGACAGAACACCTTTGGGTCAGAATTATGCAGTTCTTGGGATTTGTTGACCAATTGATGAAAAGATCGCGAGAGAAACCGCATTCAAGATCTGGCTGTGAGGCTAATACTACTCGCGGTTCAATAATTCGATCCAAATCTGAGTGTTTGTGACATAACTGCAAATGTCTGAACTGAAACGGATTATTGCGTTGAGTCTCAAAAGTTCGCATAAGTTTATCGGACATCCATTCGACCAAAGATTGTGCGAATTGAAGGACATTATAGCTCTGATTGTTAAGAAGTGCTAACGAGTAGGTCATAAGACCAGACTCTTGGTTGCGCCACAACTGCTCCAACATATGGGCCAACTCTAGGACACGACCGGCGGTGTCGACGGCTATCAAGACATTACCGCCGCTGCGAAGAGTACCCAAAATGTTTGTCATCAGTTGTTCATCTCTTTTCCGACGCCTTTCCTGAACATAATTAGAATTGTAGGCATCGGTTATTAATAGTGAGGGACGGCTAATGGTCTCCAAAACACATCCATTTAAATGTCTTTCTTTCTTATGATTGAAGTCAACCGCATATACGATGTCTTCTTCGCCGTCCTTAACGATCCTCCAAATAGTGCCACCAATCATATGACCGGCCGGTAAGGGAGTGATTGTGATTCCCATACCTTTACCCTTGAGAGCAATTGTCTGATTGTACTTCACTTGAATCACTTTATCGAAAGCCATGTCCACGTCATCCAAAGTGAACAAATCAAAGTTCTCGTAGTTATGTCGGGACTGGAATAAGTCATACATAAACATCTGTCCCATCAGATAGACGGGAGTCGTGGCGTAGACCTCGCAGTTGAGACCACATTTGCCGACCAGATATGGCAAACAACCTGTTTGTCAAAGACATCTTTGTTAACCACTGTTTCAACCTTCACATAAGCCATACCTAAGTGTTGACAATCGGGATGTGATATAAGGACGGCGTCGATCTTCTTCACGTGTTTTGCTAATTGGTTTAGATATGTCTCACTTAACATCTCATCCAAACCACAGTCCAGAAGGAATCGGAACTCATCTACTTGAAGAATATAAGACGGCGGACCCTCATTGAGGACACCACTGATGGCCTCGAAACGGATAATCGATGTCATCGTTGGTCAGTTCTGATGAAGCAATGGAACAATCGGTGATCTCAATCGGCGAATCGGGTTTTGGCTAAAATGTGGACCGATTAACAAAGATATCAAAAGCGGATAGTATTGCCGATCGGGTCAATGAACTGGTCTTCAATTAGGTTTTGAATCGGAGGATGTGGTCAGCGGTCAGTCGAAGACATTATTTGAGTGATTGTTAACAATCTTTTGATAACTAATGCGATCTTCAAAACAACAAAACTTAACAAAACTCAGAGCCCTTTGAATGTACTCTACGGACGACCTCTTGTGGTCAATACTCAGCTAAGCATCCGATTCAACATTTGGTACTTTTCTATATAGAAATTACTGACTTTTGTGAGTATTTTATGTGAAATAAAGTACTAATATTTTTATCTAAACTTTTCTGCATTTAATTGGTTTTTCACTAAACGAGTCTATCGTTTGCCAAACATTTCAAACATTTGACAAAAGAGTTCAATCAATAGAGTCTTTGAAATGAGCGAAACTGATCCACAAATGGACACCAAAACAGCCAAAAAGACCGGCGAAGAAGAGGTCACGACTGTCCATCAGAAGTCGGAGCTATCACTCGGTATGTTTGACTTCCAACGGGTTCTCAACGATAACTCGAGAACCAAATGGATTGCAATCGAAGCCAAACATAACGACGAAAAGGCGGTCATAATTCTGGAGAAACTATCTTTCAGTGAAGACAATGTCAAACAACTACTCGAAGACCATTCCTCTTCCGGAAGTCTTCGCCGCGACTTCTGTAATGACATTTACGGCAATTACTTCGCATATCCAAGAAGTGAATTGAACGCCATTAAGACAACTGTCATACATCCGGCCACTGATCGTCACATCCAGAAGTACATCAAACAAGAGATCCGAGTCATGTTAGAGACGCCCGACCTCTACCGCGACGTAACTCTGCCGCACATCCAATCTCAACAGTTTTCGTTTCAATGGGTTCTCAACATTTTGGACCATAAGTCAGAAACCGAGCGAATAGTCTTCGACGACGAGGACTCTGAGACCGGTTTTGTGTTATTGCCGGACATGAAATGGGATGGCATTCAATTGGAGTCTTTCTATTTGGTGGCCATCGCTCGCAAAACTGACATCAAATCGCTCAGAGATCTCAACGAAACTCATTTACCACTTCTTAACAATATTAAGACAAAGAGTCTGAAAGTGATAAAAGAGAAGTACGGACTGACGGCCAGTCAGTTACGGGTTTACATTCATTACCAGCCGTCGTATTATCACTTCCACGTCCACTTCACGGCTCTGTCCTATGAAGACACCGGTTCTAACGTAGAGAGGGCTCACCTCTTGGATACTGTGATAAACAACATCACTCTCGTCAGTGATTATTACCAAAAGTCGAATCTCTTGTTTCCGATCCGTCAAATCGATCCACTCTTCAAAACATTTGCCGATAAAAACCTTATTTAATATTCTTTTGTTTTCCAGTTTTCCTAATATTAGTAAATGAATACAAAAATATGAAAACCAAATGTCAATAGAGTTGTCAGAAATTGCAATAAAAGTCATTTAAACTTCGAATTTATTTTTTGAAACACAATATTTATAAATTATAATATAAACAAACGTTTGAACTCTAGAATAGATCCCCAATAAGTCTAACATTTCATTGGATTCCGAAATCATTTTTACGGACGAAGAGGTCAGCGCCGGTCTGTTTGGCCCGAATGCGAGCCTTTTCGACCTCTTCCTCACTGACCGAGACTTCGATCGGTTCACTATTCTTGAATTTCTCGATAATGTTATCGGCGATCGTAGAGTTGAAGAGATCTCTGGCGGTAAACTCAGACTGAGTGATGTCTGGACATCGATAAGAGACGTAAGGCTTGAGTTCAAATCCTTTCAAATCGGGAACAATTAATTCGGGTTCCATTTCCTTAACGTATTCTAGTCTTCTGCGGAACCAATAGCCGGGCCATTTGATCATCATGGTGTCTCTCGTGACCGGATAGTCGAACTCCTTTTCGAGTAGTGGTTGCGGTAGTTTCGGGTGTTCAAAGATCCCGCGTTTGTTCGGTATCATAAACTTCCGGAAGTTCTTCTTTCCCGAGAGGACGGCCGAAGTATGCAGTGGTCGGTGGTATACATCAACTGTCCGGATGTGTGTCCTCAGGTTTGGACAAATGTGATTCATATTCGACATTATTCGCGACATTTTGACCGAAATTTCGGTTTTGTTTTAGAAATTCTGAAATTATTTGAAATCAAAACATAAACACAAAAAGTATTGCTTTGAAAGCCGTCCGTAAAAGACGTAATGCTTTAATGTTTGACATCCGTTGAGTAATATTTACCGAAGAAGTCTCCGAAGAATTGGTTGCCATCGATGGCGATCTGCAAATTCTATGCCACGGGTTTTTGTCGTTACGGCGATAAGTGTCGGTTCCAACACATCGACAATACCGCTAACTGTAAGACCCAATCGATGAGTGTTTCAAAAAAATTCATTTGTTTTTATTGATTTTGTGCCGAAGATTATCAAAGAAATTACAATCGGAATGACTACCGAAACGATAACCGACAGCCGACTCAGTCGATTAGCACTTCCAACAAAGTGGGCTTTAGTTTCAATCGAACTCTGGACAACATCAGCACAAGAAGTCCGGTCCAACCCTCGGTCTTCGGCGGGTCTGCAATGCATCGGCCAAATGAGTCCCAAATGCCTTCTTTAAGCAGAAACACATTTCAGTTCGCAAGAGGTTCTTCATCTCAGCCGCAGACCGGGTCTACCGGCGGCTCTTTCAGCTTCAATCGAACTCTTCAGAACCTAAACCCTTCAGGCAATGATCGACAACCGGTTCGGTCGTCAGTAAACGATATAGAAATGGATTCTTCGGGTCATCCGATCAGTCACATCAATGTCGGTCCGCGCGAACCACAAACTACTCCTTTCGGACTCTTTTCTCAGACAAATACTAATTTATTTGGAAACAAATCTTCGATAACAAAGTCGGAAACCTTTGGGAACAAAACTCCGGTTAGCACTCAATCGAGTTCTTCGACTCTCAGAGCAAACGATGAAATTTACTCGAAGTCAACGGAATTGACGGAAAACGACATCAAACAATTCAAAGCAGTTGTTTTCACATTTAAATCAATACCCATTTGTCCGCCGACTCAAGAGTTATGTTTCTGAACTTCAAAGCCTTGTCTTTCATAATCTTTTTTAAAGTCATGTTTTATTTTATAAATCAGTAAATTTTGAATCGCCTTTCAATCGAATACTGGATTCACTTGTTTTGTTGCATTAGTTGTTCGGACAGCCATTCGATACCATCTGATAGTCCCTCTCCGGTGACAGCATTGGATGCCTTAAGAACTAGAATTATAACTTTGAGACCAAGCAATCGACTAACCTGTATATGCCAGGCCTTGTTCTTGAGCTGATCCAAACCCAAAGTCTGACTGATTTTGACACTTGAAAGCGATTCTCTTAAATCCATTTTGTTTGCGAAGAACAGGATTGGAATCGAAGGTTTGGATGCGATGTCTGAGTGCTTGAGCATCATTTCGAGCTCATCTTTGGCCACAACCAGACGGAGAGAGTCGGAGCTATCGATAACAAAGATGATTCCCTGAACTCCTTTGTAGTAATGCTCCCAAAGGTTACGATATCTTCCCTGTCCTGACATATCAAACGCAGTGAACGTCAGGTTTTTTATCTTAAACTTTTCGACATTGAAGCCGACCGTCGGTACGATTTCGCTGGTCTTCTCTTCGGGAGATTTGAAATGATTCATAATCGTAGTCTTCCCGCTGTTGTCGAGTCCGACCACTAAGATATTGGCCTCTCTTTTCTTGAATCCTAAGAACGTCAATAGTTTTGTGAAGAAAGCCATTTAACTGACGATTAACTCTGATTGAGAATCATTTACTGATCGTAAGATCGATGACCTCAGAGATGATTCAGTGATTGTAATCTTGTTTGTAATTGAATTGAAATTTTCAGTTGTGTTTGACTTTTGGTTCGGTTGTCGTTGGAAACGATTCCTCGCAATTGAATTGACAACAGAATCGCTATTCTCTTCATTTTAGGCTATAATAAGATCTCTTTTGTATTCAATTCAAAGAATAAATAATACATTTTGTAAATAATTTGACAGAAAAGCACATATTTATTGGTTTAAATACAGATTAAAGTTATATTATGGTAAAAATATTGAGTTAAAGATCTTCACTATATTTCACTCGAAATGCTTATGAATTTGAGAATTTTTGAATATTATTCCACTGAATATTGCGAGAGAAACGAAAAACATTATCTTTGCGGTCACTTTCGGCGACCGAATGTCAATCCCACCCCTGAGGTATGGATAGACCTCTAATCGAAAGTTCGTAGTATTGCTGACCAACTCTTGAGCGCTCTTTACTTTTCTTATCTTTAACTGACACGAGTAGAGACCCGAGTCTTCGAGTTTTAGATACTGTATTCGTATTTTATTATCGGAGACACTGACTCTTGATTGGGTCCGATTTCGGAGTCCCATCACATCAATCGGTTCCCGATTCAGATACCATTTTATGTGAGAAAACTGTTTCTTCGTTTCACCGAAACTATTGAAAACAAGAATTACTTGGAATATAACAGTAATGTCTAACTATTGAAACTTACGGACAGACTATTGAAAACTTATTGTCTTCGTATTCATCGATGGGTTTCGTGTCCGACATATTTAGGGCTTCGAAACTGAATTTAGTTTGATTTGCGTCCGTCAGGTATTCCTTGGTCTGAGTCCAAGATCTAACTTTCTTTATCCACTGTCGATGAGATAATTATCAAAATTAAATTTAAAAACTTATGGAATCTATATTCTCTCAAATTTTGTTAATTGATTATCAATTTCATGGAATTTATAGAATTACTCGTTATTTTGAGTTTATTTGAAATGCAAATAACATTTCGAAAGTTTGTTTGATTCCAAAACTCTTAAGTTCTAACTTCAAAATGCTTACAAACCTTTTTAAACTTCAAAATATCGTTTACTATTTCCGAATCAGCGAATCCAATGAAGAGATGGACAAAAACGATAATTAGACACAACTTTTGTCTCATTGGTATAACTCTAGAATACGGCAGTCATTGTTGTCATAAAAATGATCAACAATTTACTTCTATCTCTCTTTTGATTTCGGTTAGGGTTTAGGTTTGAATTTTGGATTCAATTAAATTCAACTGAAATGAAGAGCTGTTTGAAGTAAAATGAAGTTAATTTTGAAATTCAAATCTCAATTACAATAGAATTATATCTAAAAGTCGTGAGAATTTCAAAGATTTGAATTCCTTTGATATCCGATTCCGATATAACAGAAAATATAATTTTTTACCTTATTTTCGAATTTAATGATTTCAAATCAGATTCTTTCCAATAATTTTTAGAACTTTAATGAAGAGACAGAATATTTGTTGCGATCAAAAGATATCAAGTAATTGTTAATTGGGTTTCGAATTATACATTAATATAAAACATTAAAAGAAATTCTCATCCAATGAAAGAATTTGTTATAAATTTATTTCAAATTCAAATTAAATAACAAAATAATTGAATAAATTTTGTAATGATTTCTGAGTAACGGTTTGTTATCTCATCGACGGGACCTCTTCCGACACCCCTCACGTCGGGCCGCCAGTCCGGCCAAATAGCCGGCCATCCACTCATCTTTTTGCGGCTTTGGGGTCACAGCGCGACCTTTGGAACGCGGTCTAAGTGCCGCTCGGATTCCCTTTCTTGTAGTTTTCTTCGCCGTCTTCTTCAGAGGCTTTCTTTGAAGGTGTTTGTGAGCCGACGGCGGTTGGGTCTTAATCTTCTGAGCCTTTTCGGCAGACTTTTCTTTGCGGCGACGATTGCTTCGGGATTTTTTAACCACTGGTTCGTCTCCCGGTTTGTCCTCCGGTTCGTTCGCAGATTCGTTCACCGATTCGTTCACCGATTGATCCACCGATTCGTCCGCCGATTCATTCACCGATTCGTTCGCCAGTGTGTCCGCCGGTTCGACGGTATCCATGGCAGTCGTGTTCACCGGTTCTTCAGTTTTGGAATTCTCTTCCAATACGTCAGACATTTCTTTCAGTAATACTTTAAAATTCAAATGAATTTTGGATTCAATTAAATTCAACTGAACTGAAGAGTTGTTTGAAGTGAAATGAAGTTAATTTTGAAATTCAAATCTCAATTACAATAGAATTATATCTAAAACTCGTGAGAATTTCAATGATTTGAATATCGAGTGTAACAGAAAAATCAATTTTTACCGTATTTTAGATATTCTGAGAAGAGTTTCAATTTTGAATATCAGATCCAAAACCAAAGAATTGTCTTTTAGAGCAAATAATAACAAAACTTACAGAACAGAACAGAACTATTGACAGAAATTTTCAGACAATTTCAAAGGCAATTCTTTCCATTAGTTTTCATTAATTTTGATGAAGAGATTGACAAAAAATGAAAACCAAATCAACTTTAGATTCATTTGTCTTTAGACAAAAAGTTTATATAGTTTTTGTTGCGATCAAAGAATTTCAAAGAAATGGTTTCGAATTTATTAGAATTTCAGAATAAATGAGAAAACAATTGAATAATTTTTGAAATGACTTCGAAGTAACGGCTGATCGCTCTCTTAGTCTCATTTGGTCGGTCTCTTACATCTGTGTCCGGCGAGTCCGGCCAAATAGCCGGCCATCCAGTCCTCCTTCTTTGCATTTTTGTTGAAATTTCGGGGAAGTTTCAGAGGCGGAAGTGAAGGTCGGACTCCTTTCCTTCCGGTCTTCTTTCCGGTCTTCTTTCCGGACGTCCGACTCTTTGCCTTCATCTGAGTTCTTTGACCCGAAGACTTCTTTGTCTTCTGATTCCGTTTGCTTTTGGTCTGTGATTTCATTTTTTACTTTCTCTGAATTTAGAATTTAATGAAAAGTTGAACCGAACTGAAGGTCTGTTTGATTTGAAATGAAAACGAATTCAAATTTCGAATCCAATGATTCTTTCGTTTATTGAAATCTCGAGATCTATTTAAACCAAATTTGTGGTAAGTTTTAGACATATTGTGGGAAATTATATCAATAGTAGTTTATTTAGTAGAAGTTCTTTCTATTCTATTCTTAGAGTTGACTAAAAACTCGGATCCAATGAATTTTGAGAACGAGTTTATTATTATTTTATAATAAATTTATTTTAAGAATCGAAACAAGAATTTTCATTGAATATCAATTGTCTATATGGAGGTCACGACGAAGACATCGATCTTTGTCTAACTATTACCGCGAGACTGGTTTGCTTACGGCCTTCGATACCAAAGTCTTGGTTTCAAACAATTGATCGTCAGATGGTTTCGAACAAAAACAAATGAAAAGTATAATAATGAAGATTATAATAACCATAACTAAAACAAATAATCCAATAATTTTGATGAATTTCCAAATTCCAAAACTAGTCCTTTCTTTGGGAGTCACACAAAAATCTGTGAGCGGTCTCTCAACACAATTGAGGGTCAATTGATTGACTTTCGGGAACTGATTCATAAATAAATTACTTCAATGAAAGATCCGATCGAAGACTCACTTCGAGACGATAAGAACAGTTGTGATAGTGATCTCTTACGAACTCCCCATCGATTCCGATATTTATGTGTCCGAACAAATACAAACAGTTATCGATGGCGTCGATGTACCCGAAGTCGATTTTACTGAACTCCAATTTAGTCGATTCCCAATTCACAGATATTTTTTGCGATTTCCAGCCATCGATTTCCGAACAGTAGACCAGAACCGAGTCATCGCCTATCAGACAATTTGATAGTTCGATAACATTTAGCTCAAGACTAACCTTTAAACGCTAGTAAACCAAAAGATTGAAAGTAAAGAATTATAGATTTCTCGCTGTAAATGTTGGTCTGATTGTTGATGACGTCGAGTGCCGGGTGAACCGAATTTGTGGCCATGTCTTGAGGTGCGGACCACTTGTCGTTCGTGAACTTTATATAACGATTTGTTGTGTTATATAACTATTGAGCAAAAGTTAATGACTTGTTTGAAGTCTTGGAACTATTAGATCGACTCAACTAAACAATTATAAGAACACTCACTCTAATCATAAAAAGTATTTCCTCGACATTAACGCAGTTTTGGTCGAAATCGATGACAAAACTATGAAATTCTTTACTCGAATCCAGTTTTAGTATTCCGATAAACTGAGAATCGGGTATCTCTGAGGTCTCGAACTCATCGAATTGAGTCAAATGGTTTGATATAATGTAAGAATCGTTGACGTATTGAGTGATCGATGTAAACGATTGGAACGGTTCGCCCGACTTATGGCATAACTTCGGCAAACATTTGATCGAATTTATCGATAGAATTAGTGATAAATGAATTAATTGATTGCAAATTGAATTCATTTCTCTTCACATAAACCACAAACTGATGTAAATATAATGAAATTCACATCTTTTGAACGAAAATCATTGCAATTGTTTCGCTCGAGAATAGACTCAATCAATCAAATTTTCTGTCAAAAGGGGTAAAACTGAAGAAATAATATAAAGAATAATGTTTTAAATGGTTTATATTTAATTAATTTGAATGAATATACAATAAATAAATTACAAATCACTGGAAATGTTTTAATATTGATTCGAGAAAATGGTTAAAAGTTTTGGTGTAAAAAATGAAAACCAATTGAACCAAAGATTAGTAATGAGTGAACTGAAGTCCTATGCGTTCCGAATACCTAACGCCTGTTCCAATTCAGCCCTTCTTTGCTGTACTTTGCCGTAGAAGTAACGACAGACCGCTTCTTGAGTCCATGACTGGAAGAAGAAGTCTGAATTGCGTTCTTCTTCGGGGTTTCCGACCTGATCTGTCATTGTCTGTGAAAGTAATACCAAAGTTAAGTCAAATCGAATCATCACTTCATTGATCTTACCTTCAAATCTCTCATCTGAGAGATCAGCCATTTATTGATGAACTGTTGCGGATCTGTTGAGAAGCTTAAGAAGAATTCGCGGTTTGTCTTCAATTGATTTATAGTTTCGACCGTTTCGTGGATTTTATTGTCGAGCGATTGTATCTCCTGTTGACTCGCAGTCGACAGTAAAAAGTTATTCATTTGAATCTTCAACGGGTCGTCCACTTCGACATCGATGTCATAACAGGAGGTCTTCTTCATGTCAGGTCCCTCAACACTGATCAGATGGTTAATGACAATAGGGTCGGGCGGGTGGAGAAGATGGTGTAATCGGGAGGGAATCTCCGCGAACTTCATTCTCTGGCACTGAAATATTTGTTCCAAATATTTGTCACAATTAATGAATTCTCTTTCGTGCGGATCCTGAAGTTTATGTGTTTTGATGTATTGCCACAAAGCGTTGATTATTACGGGTCGGGTCTGAGTGTGAATACCGAGAAGTCTGGCCAGTCGTGGATCCAATTTGAACTGAAGAGGTTGATAGTCGAGAAGCAAGAGTATAGTGCAGCGGACGTTCTTATCTCCGGGCCGTTTCACTTGAAAGCCGTCCGTTTCGGTAGTGGTCGGCGTTCGGTGCCATTCGACTAAATGATTATCGGGTCCGTACAGATCTTTGTCCAACTCTATGACCAAACTCTTGAAAAAGGAGGAGAACTTCCTCTTAAGTTTGCTTTGATCTGCTTTTGGAGCGTTCGGGTCTTCGAGGAGTCGACCCTCGACTCTGAGTTCCCACGAGGGGACCGACGGCTCTTCGTTTTGGTCGCCTTCAGGTTTTCCGGGAAAGAAAGTGTTTGATATAAATATCCTGAGTTTCCGTTTCTGTTTCATCGGTCGTTTGAGCGCTTCCTGAATGTCGAGTCTTTTCCTCATTATAGTGAAGTCAAGTTTGCGTTCAAACGCCAGTAAATCCATATATGCCTGCGATTCGGGCACTAAATCCCTGACCTTTTGCGGAAGTATTTTGTCCGACAATTTCTTCTTCTTCTTTGAACTGGTCTGATGTGTGGGTCCGGGAGGCGGACCCATAGCTCCCATTCCGCCCATAGGCATGCTTTTAGAGGGTTGTCCGGCAATCGGCGGCGCATTCATAACTGCAGCCGACCTTTTCATGACCTGAGGCCCAGTGGGCGGCGGCGGCGGAACCATTGGTCGGACGTTTGGACCGAAAGGGGGAGCCGTCGGACCCATTCTCATGTGGTGTTGCGGTGGAAACCGTTGTCCTGGAGGTCCCCCAACATTGCCGTAAACCGCGGGAGGGGTCGGGCTTTGAAAGAGAGTGCGTTGCGGTGGCATAAGTGGTGCACGAAGTGGTTGTCCCGGTTGTCCTTGCGATGGGTTCGGGCTCTGGTTTGGGTTGGGCTGAGCCACGACTGCCGGCGATCCAGGAGGTGGTCCAACACCCGGGTTGGCCATCATTGGCGGCTGACCCGGCATTTGCTGTCCGTAACCGCGAATCATATCGTTTTGTATTTCACTTAAATTTAGTTTAAATTCAATGAAAAATCACTAAAAATATTAAACAAAGAATTGAATTGACTTTCATTTGAGACAAACGATTATCGATTAACGATCGATATCGGTCTCAAAGTTTCAGTACCTTTACATAGCATTCGTAATAGCGATCAAAGAGTAAAAGATCCCAAATCTTCGGTTCGCTCACTGTTTGCGGCGATTTAGCGCTAACTTTGAAGTGAAAACAATTTCTTTGCTATAATTTTCCGTTATTACCATTTTTTTTACCATTTTTACCACTTTATAACTATTATTACTCAATCAAAACTTAATCAAAGGAATCATCACTAAGATTGACGATTAATATATTATTTGATTGAAAAACTAATAATTATAATGGATTTGAATAAAGTTTATTCAATTGGTTTGAGAATACATTCAATAATCAAATTGTGAGACAAATGTGAACAATGGGTCGAAAATGGGAACAAACTTAATATCAAATTAATGATTCAATTGTGACGAAAATCCAATTCATTAAAACTGATGACAACTTTTACTTCGTTTATATTAATTCAAATTTAATTAAATAAAAGACAACGAAATTGGATAAAAACTAATTGAATGAATGATTAAATTATTGCACATTTTATATCATTAAAGATCGGAATTATAACTCGATTTAAGTTAATTCGACAGAAATTATATCAATTAATAAAAACATCGACTGATTTGTACATTAAATCCATTATTTAGTCAATAGTTATTGAGTTTTGATATAATTCTCTAATAGTTATAAAAATTTATTATTCAATTCAAACAATCAGTTGTTTTATAAAAGACTGCGAATGAGTGACGAATGATGTGAAGACTGGCGAAGATGTGGTCATCTGATGATCAATCGGTAATTATGACTATATTGTACTCATGGTTAACATCTTGTAAATGATAATTAAGGTAAATATTATATCTATTACTCATTGATAAGCATTACCTCCAAGTAATTGACTTTTTATAAAAAGATCGGTTCAAATAAAATAAAACTTTTGGTCAGATCTACGAAAATATCGGAAACTCAATCATAGAAGTGATAGTAAGTTAAGACTGATCTCAAACATAGAACTTCCAAACAGTCATCGGCTGTTTGTAAACACCGGTAACGCCCTGTTCTTTGCCGCCGAAGATATACATACAGAGCTGCCAATGGTGTTGATGTAGTTTGGCTTTGGCCGGACTGTACGACCACTTCCGACTGGCCGGTGATCCGGGAACTACTACTTCTTTAATGACATTGATGTTTGGCTGCCATGAAATCCTATTATCGCCCGGAATGTTGTTTCCCCGCAAGTTTAGACCGTTTTCACGTCGGGTCGATGTCCTGTCCCACGATCGGGCTCTGCTTTCTTTCATAATCTTCATTATCGGTAAAGGATTTCCATTCTCTGCGATCTGGCTCTGGATCTGTTCCGAGAGCCGAAGAGCCGCCGAGACGTTCTTCATTTCCAACAACTCTTTCTGATTTTTACCTGACATTCGGCGCGGGATGACTACCGACTGCTGGAGAGCGCCGGCGAAGTCTCGGTGTTCATACATCGCCTCTTCGGTGAACGACTGATAACCAGAACTGTGAGAAACCGAATGAGGAATACCTCTGCTCTCAACACTTGGAGTGTAGAGAGTGAGAGACGAGTTATACCCACTAGACTTGGGTCGACCCTCGACTGGAGAAGATATGGTCATTATATTATGATTTTGGTCATCCAGTTCTATGAGTGGAGTCGAAATAATGTCTTCGGGCGATAGAGATTTGTCTTCATTCGGACGAATATTTCCAATGAGTTGAAGGTTTTCCAAGTCTTCATCAAATTCAGAGAGAGATCGATCAAAATTGGAAGGAATCAAACCGAGAGGTTGTGGTCCGGACTCGTTGTGACCAATCGAAGTGGTGGACGATTCGGAACCGCTTTTACTTCGATTAGGTGTTGGGAAGCAAAGGCTGTAATAAGACATCGATTCGTGAACCGATCGCCTCTTAATCCAGGCCTGACTATTGATCTCTTCCTCGAGAGGAGTGACCGCCACTGACTGGGTTTGGATTACTTCTGAAAGCGGACGGTTTGACGAATTGGCGCAATGTTGAGGAGTGGAAGACTCGCTCTCAGACTCGAGCACAGCGTTAGAACTGATCGACTTCTGCATCTTCGAGTGATTCTTCATTCTTTGGTAACTTCCATCAGTCTTATTATCGTCGATGGCATGTCTTTGGACCTGAGGGGTCGACTCTTCCACTAACTTTTCCAACTCGTCCTTCAGATCTTCAGTGGTTAATGTGTTTTGATGTAAAATATTGTAACTATTGGTTGATATACTCCTCACGAGACGACTCCGAGATATCTTCTCTTTGAAACTTTTCCTATAGTATTGAAAAAGTTGTCATTAGGTGATCATTAGGTAGTGATTCGGCGATATTGAACAGACCTCATCGTCACTTGAGAGCTAAGAGTCCCGTATTCTTTACCAAAGTTTTCATTGACCAGAGTATTGCCGTTTTCAATATCTTCGTCATCGGAAAGTGTGGCACTCCTTCCGCTGCACAGACCGGGCATCGCGTGCTTCTTCACCTTCAGGTGTTTCAAAGCCTTTCCATTTTCATGAAGAGGTGTATCAGTCGGTTGTCCGAAACACATTGAGATAGACTTCGCCGGTCCGGCACTCAAAGGCTTGTTATGATGTGAACCTTCAATGCAATTGGTTTTTGAACTGAGACGAAGAATCTTATTCGTAGACTCTTTGCCTTCGGGTGTCATATCGAGGAATGGATTGGCAATAGCTATGTGTCTGCACCGGCAGTTGGGTATTATGCCCTCGGCGTTAACGCGTTCCCAATGATCTGTGACTATAATTAAAATTTTTATCACTAATTATTTAGCAAATGATTAATCAATTACTGAAATGGAATCGCCACAAATCCCTCAACAAATTGCCATTTCTTTCTCCACCAAAGATGAACATTGAATTGAATGCCTCGATTGCCGAATGGCTGTGCAGATCACCCGGTCCTTTGTTACTTTTGATGCGATACCATCGCCGGGTCTCGAAATTCCATTTCCAGAAGTCCGAGCGGACACATAAGTCAGTCATTCCTCCGTAGATATACATACAGTTATTATGCAAAACGGCTGAGTGAGTATGTCGTGGCGATGGCTGTTCTTGAGATGAGTTGCAACTGCTCAGTAAATGCCACTGTTCTGTCGTGAAATCGAATGTCCATAATTCGGACGAAGAGCCGCGTAAATCCTGATAACCGCCGTATATATGCATCGCATCGTCATAGAGGACAGCGCTGTGGCCTCTCCTCCCCGTCGGTGCCATTCCTCTCGATGTCGATGACGAGGGATTAGGACTCAATTTCCTCCACGTCGTGGTCGCTGTCATCGCATCGTAAGTGATATATATTAAGAGTTATGTCAGGACTTAGGGATGAAATGTAGTGATAAATACGGTCTGGGCTTGACTTAAGGCACATAACTTCAAATGACAAAAGACGTGATCACTGTTTCTATTTATTTTAATTCACGTGAAAAGTAGTCTTATTATGACTTTTCTCTCATCTAATGTCACATCTCTTTCATTATATACTTTCTATTACATATAGTTCTCTACTTCGATATAAAACTTTCAGCCATTGCTAAACATATCTATTAAACTAAGCTTTAGATCAATATTTAAATATTTAAATAAAGGCTATTCTTAAGTAAAGACATGCAGACATGCAGTGAAGTGGCTTTTGAGACGAAACACTCGATTCCAATTCCGATCAAATTCTCTTCCCATTTGTCTTTCGTCAAACAATTTGCCCTAATTTTTACGTCTTTCTGGCTTTTTCTTAGCGATTATGTGTTTTATTACTCAATAACTTTTTTACTCAAAGCCCAGACTAAGGAATGCATTAAAGAAATATCATTTTGGCATAAATGAGATGTAATCACAACATAGTTATGATATTTATGATGGTTTTGCACATAACTCGATGGTTATGTAACAATGGTTTCGGAAGTGACAATTAAGGTCGTTTGCAGACTCACCCAAATCCAATATCCATAGCGGTGTCTCCCCATTGGAAGAAAATCCTATTTCACCGCCGAATACGTAGAGTTTGTTCTGTTGGGAACACAAAGACGTGAAATATAGTCATAACAGAAATGGGAAAAAGATATAAATCATATTTATTATGACTTCAGAGCACAAACTGATTGTCCAAACGGACATGACTTACATTCCAAGCAACCATTGTGTGCTCCTGAAGACACGGCGGTTCCTGTCCTCTGCACTCAACCTCTTCCCATTGGTTCTGCCCGGCATCGAATCGCCACAAGTCTTTGAGGGGAAGGTTAGCGCTTCGGCCGCCATAGAGATAGATGTGTCCATCGAGGGTAACACACATGGAATGCTTGCACCGCGAGATCGGACAGCCTTTGTTGCTAAAGGCACTGACGCCCGTCGACTGCACCGGAGACCACATCCTATGCAAAATCGAAACATACCATTGAAACCAATGATAATTACATCCAAACCAATACATGCATTCAAAATGACATTTGAAGAAGTGCTGGCATAGAGACGAGCCGTCACTTCCAGCAGAAGTGTGTTATTGACAGCAAACTAAGACATTAACCCTCATTGATATCATGCATACGTCTCTTGCATTGCATTTTTCTTCTAATACTTTATTAGAATATATTTATCATCCGATTCTTTGGTGTCAGTGCAGAGTCTCATCACAAGTAGGGCTCTAATACTTCTTCAATGATAAAATCAATAAAAGCAATGACTCAACCCTAAGCTCAGGGATGTGCAGCCATTCTGGCCCTATATTCGGGTCAAACATCATTTCATAGTGGGTTTCGGGTAATGCTTTAGAAATTGTTATCGAAGAACAGAAAAATTAATTAGATTTGGAGCGAAAACAACATATTTTGTCAAAGATTGCCATTTGATGTGTTTTTTTGAATCTCAGACTTCTCTGAAATTTTATTTATTGCTACAAAAAAACATTTAATGATCTTTCGCTCAATAAATCAAATAAATTGCAAAATATTTGTCTCAATTATAAAGTCATAGATAGGTTGTGCTGAAAAGGGACGGAACACCTGAGAGAAGTGACAAATTCAATGTTTATCCAATATCTGAACAGATTTTTCATCAAAGGATGGAATTAATGCGCGCACTAAGGGATGGACTGAACGCACGGTTTGTGCAAAATATCGATTTTTATCCTCTCTTTTGGCTCTTTTTGGACCCACTCTTGGAAGAGATGATAAACGGCTGTCGAATATTTGGATTCTTGTTCTGAATAAATCAAAAATCAGTGCAATCGTTGTATAAGAGAAGAGAAAATTGAAACAAAGTTTAGGTTCGGAACCGTCTTCTGAGCTCTCGAGGGATAAATTGCAAATCACTTTATATTAATGTCAGTTCTTCTCAACTCAACCATACTTTTATCAAAACAATTCTGAATTCTGTGAATTGTTTTCTTCAAAAGTAATTGAGGTGTAAAACAATGGATTAGATCGGATCTGCGATCTCTCAACACATACCCCGAGCCATACCTTCGCAACCGATTTCACACCGGAGTGAAGAATGTCTGACCGTTTCACTCATTTTCTTATATCTGTTTCTTATATTGCCTTTCATTTGACATTTAATGCAGTTTTAGTGAAAATAATTATCTCTTCCGACGGTTTAATGTCTTCCTTCGGCCAATTAAATGGTATTACCTCTTGAATGACCAAAACTGGGATTTTAGTGAAGGGATTGTCATAATTCACGATTGAGGGAGGGATTCGTGAAGGGAGGGGATTCTCTCCCGAAGGGAATCTGTTATAAACTTTTTGAAATCTGGAGCAGAATTTGCCAATTTTTCATCGGAGGGGGAAATGGCATATGGATTATCACATCCCTAGCCATTCCTACCCATCCCTAGTCATCTCTGTTTGTAAGACAATAGACTTACTTCTGTCCGAAGTGTTTGCAAATAAGAAATACCTGTTTTGTAGTATAAGTAAATCAAATAAGTCTTGAATGGACTCAAAGTTTTCCGTTAGGATTGTATTCCCAAAGAGTTACTAAAAGCGATAAAACAGAATCTGAAGTTTAAATGGATTTCTCTTTACAAAGGGGTGGGAAGTGTGGGGAACGGCATCAGTAGAGGACAAGTGATGCTGAGACCAGAGAAGGAGAGCGCAGAGCAGAGCAACTCATTTGTGATCAATAAATAAATAAAAGACTGCCGTTTGTAATGAAAGACGAGTCGCGTTCAGACGAATAACGACTATAGTTATCATTGTTTCTGCTTTTATGCGAATCGCGATTCTCATAGTATTTGGTCTGAGAAGACATCGCCAGTCATTGACTGCAAGTCCAGTGACTGACCCTCTAATACACTACCGATTCGTGCATTTGTGAGACTTATCGCGATCTACGAGTCGTTCAAACTTTAATCGAGTCATCCGTAATAGTGTTGTCTCTAAACAGTTGTTTGACTTTTTGATTGCATTCATAAAAAATTGAGTCCAAAGCTATATAAACAAACAAATCCATTGCTATCGCGAATGCATTGAATATAAATGTTCATTCATTTATACCCCATACGAATATCCCATATGAACATCAGTTTTAAATTTACATTCAAAACAGAATTACATTTATATCGATCTCAAAAGTAATTTTAATGCACTTGTCTTGCCTTTAAAACCTGGGCCTATATCCGGCCCTCAAGTGGTTCGTGAGTGAAGAATAACCTTATGAACCAAACAAACCATTCTAACGGTACCAACCATTTCAACCATACTAACCAAGTTAACCACTGTAGCAGTCTATGGTTGATATCATGGTAGTCACGCACATCACTACTACTACAATATATATAAATACCTCTTAGAGTGACCACCAGTTCAGCGATCAGTCCAGCGCTCAAACGTCTCAATAGTAGACTAATTGTGACTCAAATCCCAAATTCACTTAACACTAACGCAAACACTAAATCAATAAAACAATTGTTTCGCTCAATGTTTAGGCAATAATTGACTGCGAGTCAGGCGTTACGTCATTTACTAGTTTCAAATCAGAAGCCTTTCAATCAAATATTAATATATATTGAAAACCAGACTCACCTACCCGAAAACACTTCTAACGTTTAAAGAGATTTGAAGAAGTTTAAGTTTTGCTGATGTCTTGGGTGAAACATTATGTTTAGTCATAATGATTAATAGGATTCAGATATGTTTCACCCAAGACATCAGCA
>JAQGAJ010000140.1:0-20298 GCA_034689365.1 Liebstadia similis | reverse complement strand
GTTAACCTAACCCAAGCCTAATAATCCCTTTTTAATTAAATTATCAACTATTAAGTTATAAGAATAATAAATAAATTCTAATTGTGCACAGAGGACAGGGAGATGAATTTCATAAAGCTCATCCGAGTGGACCTGACCTCTAGTATTTTTGAGAATGTGAGTGCAGTCTCGGACTGTACTCAACACTAGTGAGAGAACACTAGTGAGATAAGGTCGGAAAGTATAGATAAGAGTGCAGTAAAGATCGGAAAGAAAGATAGAAAGAAAGAGAGAACAGAAAGTGCTGACCCAGGGCTCTGGCATCTGGCTTGAACGGATGCAGAGCCTGTATATAAGGCCCATTGAAGCCCATTGAAGTCATCAGTTGTATAACTGTTACTCTGTTGAATTGAATAAAGAGTTATATATTAAGTAAGTGCGAGTAGTGGGCCGGCGAGCCGGGTGTAGGAGCAGACCCGCTGCAAAGCGAGGGCCACTCCATACACTTCAAATTCAAAACAAAATTTGAATTTTATCGGAAAATAGTCTAAAAACTAGTTAACTATAACTGAACTCGAGTGCAGTTTTGGTGGAGTTTTGAATTTGAAAGTCATTTCAATGCAATCAACAGTTTTGAAAGGATTTCAATGTCGGCACAAATGACGTCCGAATTGAAGCCAAACCGTCAGTCAGTCCCCCATTTGTCCCCCAAATACTGTGCAAACAGTAATTCAAATAAAACATAATTTATTTCAAAATAATTTATTCTTTGATTCTGTGATCAAAGAATCTGCTAAATAGAGGCCCGAAATAGCACTTCAGTGACGGCTAAAGGAAATGAGTGAGTCTTTTGAGAAGAGATTCTGATTCAGACATTAAAGTAATACAAATTTAGACATCAATGAAAAGAAATGTAAAGTATTTGATGCAAACCTTCAGACAAAAACTTTTTAGTGGCGATTAGTCTGAGAGTTATGTTGAACTACAGAGGATTTCAAAGAACCAATTCAATAGTTCCCGAATTGGTTGGTCAGTACAACGATCTAATTGAACACAAATTGTGTCAAACCATTCAATGGAATGAGTTTAGAGATAATCGCAATAATAGTGTCGATGAGACCAACGATAAGTGCTTTCCAGTCGATGCCCGTCCGGAGTCAGACCCGGAGTCACCACCACTTGTGATATCTCTGATCCGCGAACGGATTAGTTTTCATCATCAGAGGGACGAACGGGTCTTAGGTTTGAATTTTTGTTGATTTAAATTAAGAGATAGTTTCGATAATTATTTGTTTTTTATGACTTCGTCTCTGTTATCACATGTTTTAATTGACTTTAAATATCTTGATTGTGAGAAATTGCAAAACTGTCCGAACAAATGAATAACTCTTAGATAATCACATCATTACTAACTTCGAGATAACTCAGTCTTAGAATAATTACAAATATTTTAATTACTATTATGAGTGTTATCTTTCGTTTTACTCTTACAATCATTAATTAACAATCATTAAAAAGACTAAACAATAAGTTTTATCTAAAGTTAAAAGCAGTCAAACTGTTGGTCCGCTTGTAAACAATGACAAGAAGAAGAAGAATTCGGTAGAAAAGTGTGTTTCTCTGGACAATAAGAACCCGGAAGTGACCAAAAGCCAAACCACCAAAGAGTTGATTCCGATTAAAGTGAATCCAGTTTTAGAGCACTTAACTAAACGACGAAAACATAATTTCCTAACGAAAACGATTGTTTCGAAACAGATTTGCGGTATTTGTGGACAAAACATAAGCTTTTCCGAGAAATATGTCCAATGCGTTGATTGTATAGCAATCAGTCACGTCGTGTGCGCTAATCAACTGCCGGTTCCGTGCATTCGGTACACGAATCCAAACCTTAGACCATCGAAATCGATATCCAATTACGTCTATCCGGCGTTCCGGCCATCGGTTCCGGCGGTTCTAATCCACAGCATTCGAGAAGTGGAACAGAGATGTCAAGAGAGCTGTCCCGACACTCTTTATGTGATGAACTCCGAGGGACTAAAACAAGTCAAAGAACTTCACAACACTTTAATTAAATCGAAAAATGATTTTCATTTACTGAAGAATCATAACATTAATATCATTTGCGGAGTAATTAAGAAATTCCTCTTCGATTTCAACGAACCTTTGATTAATAAAGAGATTTGGAAACAGTTTTCGTATAATATGAGTGAGTTTTAGATCTATTTCTGGTTTCTATTTCTTGTTATAAAGAATTCATTGTTTTGTTTGACCTCTAGAGAGGAAATCGGACGAAGAATTGGAGTCAATATTGAAACAATCGATTAAAGACTCAAACGTTACAAATCGTGAAACACTTTCTCTATTAGTCTTACATTTAAAACATTTGGCAAACAATCAAAAAACTATTTGTTTGGAAAACTTTGTGCAAGTCTTTTGTCCGATAGTCTGCGGCGACACTGAAGTTAACCGAAAGTTGAAACTAATGGCGATTCTCTTTGAAATAAACTCCGAGTTTTGGATTAATAATATTCTCAAATGAAAATCAATTTGTAATAGAATTCCAATAGATTTCAATCAATACTTCTTCTAATATGGACTCTAAATAATAACTATTCTGAAAGATTTACGCAAATAGTTATATAATGTTTTCTTCAAATTTGTTTAGGTTTTAATTCAAATAAACTTGATTATTTTCATATTTAATCTCACCGTTGGTAAAACCTTTGCCACAAATATGTAAAAATATAATTAAATTAATAAATGTTTATAAGTCTTCGTGCAATTCATTAGAAACTGTAATCTCGTAATTGAGTGCCAAATGTGTTAAATATATTGCAAACTAAGCATATAAATTGTGACATTATGGATTCCGCTACTTTTTCCCACAATTCAACAAAATGTGGTAGATTTTTATTTATACACTCCTTTAAAAAAAGTCCTAGTGTATCAGGTTATATATTAAACTGACCGATGAACACATCACAATGAAATTAAAATCATTCAATGGGTGAAATGTCATTGAATCAGATACTAGGACTTTCTTAAGGGGCGTACAGATTTGGTAAGAAAAGCTAGTCAAAAATTCAGAGTTTATCATGTGAAATTTGGTTACGTTTAAAATGTCGAATTTCGAATTGGTTATTAATTCCATATTTTGAGGCAATTATTAATGATAATTCATCTAATTTGTAATTAAAAACTCATTCATTTATTCGATCGATTTTATTTCGAAAAGAATAAATATTTTTCATCAATAATTTTTTTTTGAAAAAGCAATCCTACCATTAGTACTGAATTACACCTAAACATTGTACATCTTTTTTGGTGATTATTGCTATTATATTTCGATATATCCCGAGAGAAAGGCTCGGGTTCTGCCACTCAAGTGAACCCTTTGGTCAACTATTCTGCAGATAAGAGTTCCTCCTCTTTGAGAACATTGTTGAGCAACAAATTCATCCGAAAGAATACCCATTTCTTCAAACTTTCTCTGCCAATAGGAGACGAGGACAGTATGGGCCGCACCGGTGACCGGGTCTTCATTGATGCCATTCCAAGGGCTGAAATATCGCGACAAGAAATCAACGCCAACTCTTCCTCTGGATGTGACGATAACTCCTCTGACCATATCGTTTGTATTAATTCCGTGCAATTGTTCAAAGTTTGGTGATATTTGTCGAATCAGTTTTTCGGGTTCCGACACATCTTTCAGTCTTAGCAGAAGTTTTTTGGTAGTCTTCGAGTATTCGATTTCATTCACGACTTCTTCGCTCAAATTAGGTCCTAAAGTGATTCGTACGATATCTTTGATTCCTTTTAGATTCTGATCTAAAGGTTCGGAAGCATTGATCGGGAAATTGATTGTAAGTAAGTGTTGAGACGATAGAGAATCGATTGTTCCCTTGAATTTAGTTTCGAAGTCAATTGTTTGCGATTCTTGTTTCGAGTCTTTGAAATACATATCGAAGATGACTTTGGCCGAAGCCAGAGTCGCGTGACCGCACAATTCGACTTCAGTGCTCGGAGTAAACCATCGAAGTGTGAATCTCTTTTCTTCTGTTTTCGATCCTCTATTCCAGGCTTTGGCCACAAAAGCCGTTTCACTTAAATTCATTTGAGACGCGATTTTCTGTTTTTGTTCATCAGATATGTCGTCCTTTCGGTGAAAAATGATTTAAATTAGATTCCAATAAAAGATTTTAAGAAATCATACGTCGAACTGAAGGACGCAAACCGCGGCCGGATTGCCGGTAAATGGTTGGTCATTGAGAGTGAAAGCGTCGACGATGTACAAGGGGAACTTCATATTTGCAATCGATTTCAATGGGAAACTTTATTTACACTCGCAATCGAATTATCGGAAATGTTTGTTCCGATTTGACCTTCAGTTATACCGATATGACTTCAGTTTGACAGTAGTTGTCAGGCATTCGCTGTTTGACTACTTATGGCTCATATTTTTCGCAAGTGTTCGATAAAAGTTTTTTTAAATGGAATTTTAAAGATAACACGTTTTGACACTTATTTCAAATTTGGTTCGAAATATTACAATTGATTGGCAAATAATTTATTGAAATTATTGTTTTGTATAAATTCTAATCAAACATCAATCTGTCCGCTAAGGAATGATCTCGTTTTGCCGCTCAACAAAACTCTATTCCCTTTCACTTTGCAGATAACTATTCCACTTCTTCGGGAAAGTTGAAATCCAATGAGTTCTTCAAAGTTTGAATCTCTTTTGTTGTAATACTTCTTCCAATAAGGAGCGAGAACTACATGTCCTGAACCACAAACCGGGTCTTCGTTGACGCCCAACCACGGAGCGAATACACGGGAATAGAAGTGAATTCCTTGAGTGGGATCTCCTTTTTGTGTCACAATTACAGCTTTCAGTTCAATATTGGTCTCGATTTGTGTTAGTCTCGAAAAATATGGCAACACTTCGGAAACCAATTCTTCTTTTGTCTCTTTTAATATGAATACCAAATATTTCAATTCATCGGAGTATTGAATGTCATCAATGAGATTGACATCAAGTTTTGGGCCCAAAATACTTTTAGCCATGTCTTCAATCCAAGAATTTTTGTGAGAATCGAGTTCTTTGAGGCCAATGAGAGGAAAATCAATTTCAATTGTGTGTCGATTCCGATCGATTACAGCCTCGAGTTCTCCACAATTGAATTTGGTCTCGAATTTAATTCTGTTATTAGTTTTGTCTTTGACTAACAAATCGAAGACAATTCTGGCGGTGGCCAGAGTCGCGTGACCACAGAGTGGAACCTCTGCCGTCGGAGTAAACCATCGCAAAGTGAATTTGTTCGGTTCGGTCAACAAATCTTGAGTCCAACCGTTGGCTACGAAAACAGTTTCGCTTAAATTCATTTGAGACGCGATTTTCTGTTTGATTTGATCTGAAATCTCGTCCTAAGAATCAAATTAAATATTAAAAATAAAATAATTGCCGTTCTTTTCATACATCAGACCGAAGAATACAAATCGCGGCCGCATTACCACTGAAGGGGTCATCGCGAACAAAGGCATCGATCACATGAATAGGAATCTTCATTTCACTCCTTGGGTCCGATCAATAAGATTTAATTATTGAAATTCTCTTATAATTTAAAATTTGATTTCTTAAATGGTCTTAAATCTAAAGCAATTCTCTTTTGGGGACAAATTTACGTAAATCTATGATTAGATAATTTGATATATTTTACAAACATTTGATTCGATATTCTCTTTGGAATCTTTAGCCTATAAAATATGTTTCACTGAATTAATTCTTTTAATGAGACCTTTTGGCAAAACTTGTGAAATCTAATGATTAGAAAAATTCAAGGTTTCGCTAAAATGTCGTTTAGAATTCATGGAAACACTTTCATCATTTGAAGGCTTGTAATTGCCTTCTAATCACTTGTTTGAATCAATTGTTTCAATACTATTATAGACTTTTTGCCGCAATTTTTATTCATTTTGTTTTAAAAGGATTTCAATCAAAAAATAATTACCGTTTAATTGGAAATTAATGTTCGAATTAAATCAAGTAATTAATAGAATTTTTGAGTAAAAAAATACACAAAAATTATATGAAATGAAAAAATTGAAAGAAATGGTTAACTAATTGAGCGAAACTATTAATACCCTGTTCTTTGTTCGACAGTTAAGTGACAATTAAGACATTACTTGATTGGAAATAATAATAATAATAATTAAAATAGTAATTGAGTACATAATGAAAAGTGAAGCGGAATTCCTATAAATTGGAATTCTTTGTTTTCATATATTCCGAGTCTTTCGACCGAATTATTACAATCGGCCGATCGTTTTCTCTGCAAAAGATAATTGAAAATCCATTAAATGTCTGATTAGTTCGAAACAACTTCGAGGTCATACTTATTCAGTAGTTTCTCTGCAAATGCCGGGTCCTTACGTTCGGCCATTTGTGCCGAATCAACGCAAAAGACTTGGAGGAATCGGTGCAGACCTGTGGCGATGATCAGAATCCCGAGCGAAGAGAAGGCATAGAGGAATGGGAATAACCAGGCCTTTCGCAAGTGCTGTCAAACGAAGAGATTTGTATTAATTTCAAAAGTTTTGTCGACTAATGATTGGGTCGTTTAGTCTATGGTAATGACAGGCAAACAGCTATTCCTTATTAGACTGAATGTCAGACAAACTGAAGGCTATTATTGTTTTCTATTATTTAATAGTTTTTGCAAAATTTGTTAATTAATATGAAAGGTGTGAGCCATGAGTTGAGCGAAGAGGGAATCATAATCATAGGTTTGTCTGACTCAAGAGGAGAGACTCATAATTTCCATAATACCTCAAATGGAAACGAAAGCGAGACTATTGTCAGAGCTGTTCCCACATTCTTAATACCGATCTCAATGGCAATCGTTCGGCAAATGTATTGTTTGAGGCAAAAGATGCGCGCAATTATGTAACCCAAAGCCAGACCAACGACGGGAAGGACAAAGTCGGCGATGTATAGTCTGATCGGCGCTTCATTGAAGATGTCCGGGAATATCAAGTACTCAATCGTTTGGCACAACAGTACTATTGCCAAACCCGCGAAGACCCCGACCTGTCATATGACATATCAAACAATTATCTAATTTTTCTGACAATACTTTTAACACTACTTTTGTTATATAAGGCGTGAATTTAGGGAATTTCCAGTTAAGAATCATTCCGAAGATCACTGGAATCGTTATCAATATTAAAGTGAAGGACATTTGAAAGTATGGAATGACAACGACATCCGTTTCCAAACTCCTTCCATATACCCAAATGTTGAGCGGCATCGCAACCAAAGCCAAGATTGTGGCCAAAGTAGTCATAGTTATGCTAACAATGATTAATGGCTTACAATTAGCCGAATGTCCTCTCATTGGATGAATACCTCAATGATAGGTCTCCGTCGCACAGGTATGTGAAGATATTAGAAGTGACCCCACCTAAGAATAGTTTAGTCTTAATGGTAATTTAGGTTCAATCGTGGTGCAATCAATAATTACCCGGGCAACATGCCAGAATTAGTAACCCTGAAAATTGAATTCCTTTAGAATCGAAAGAAATTGCACGATGAAAATGTCTAACCGGCGGAGTGGAGGGCATCCAAACGTATCGTATAGATTAACACATAGGATGCGAACGGGAGTAATATGTACTGAGCTATCAGACCCACTATCACTGCCAACGGTCTCTTCAGATGATTCAATACCTGAAAGAAAATTTAAATAAAACTCATTCCAACTCTTCTTAAGTGAGATTTGCATAAAATCCTCGACAGATCTTACATGAGATAAGACTTTATGACAATAATCACGGGACTGACTCACCTGTTCCAGTGTTACCGAACATCCCATTGAGAACATCACACAAACTAATAGAAAAACGAGGAGATAGTCATGGATTTGCTTCAATAGAGGCGTCGAATCCAAGTTCAAAGAATCGGTCGAATTGATGGTAGAATTGGAGCTCATATTCAGCAAAAAATTCGACGAAGAGTTGGAATAATCGGACGTCAAATTCATTTTTGGCTCTTTTGTTGCGAAAAGGGTTGAGATCTTTAAACTTTGAAATTAAAAGTAAAAGTTTTGGAAATTTTGTCCGAAAGTCAAAAAACTTTTTGCGAGATTGCAATCAATTAATTATTTCTTTGAGTTCTTTATTAACAATTTGAGGCAAAAAACGCGTTAAATCTTTTCGAAATCGAAAAACAAATTAAAATCGAATTAAAAATTTGAAATAAAAAAATTGATTTATTTATAAACAATAAATTGATTGAAATATAATTCTCTGTTTCTTTCGAAAGCAATTCTGATCGGAATAAAGGAGTGAAAGACTGAATCGAGAGATAAATGACTGGTTTTAACAGAAACTGGTTTTCCTTTTGGTGTCGACATTGAGTTAAAGACTATTTGCTTTTCATATGAGTTATAATTGCGTTTAAACTAATTTGAATTAAACTCTACTTTTGTCTAAAAAGTGATTTTCTTGGAAACAAATAATCACTGGTTTTGAGAGATATAGGGATTGACTTCGCTTTGGCTCAGAGTCTGGAATTCCGATCTGTACTCAAAGCGGAACCCTTTTCGAGGAATGAAAGAGAAATTCTGGTGAAATGAAAAGTGAAAATATAGTCGATTATGAAATTATGATCATGGGCTCCAAAAGAGATACACCATTAGGTGGAAATCCTGAAATCCCAGACTAAATTCGTGGTAAAAAACTAGAAACACATTTCAAAATCACCTTCCTGAATATTGGAAGCCACTACTGGCACCGAATGTCGCCATAAAAACCATAAATTCTTTTTATCATAACTAAAGAGCTTTTTTATCAAGAAATTTTATTTTATTATCTTTTTGAAACCAATTTCTAAGTTCTTTGTACAGAATGTAAAAGTAAAGCAAAAATCTAAAGCAAATAAATCAAAAATTGGCAAATCGTAAGATCATTTCAACTTAATTTAACTTCGGGTCAAATAATATAATAACATGATTACTAATGATTATCCCTATTATTGAATATTAAATAAATTAAAACAACTTAACGAAACCCTAAGACTTGACCCAATGAACTATTTTAATTAGTTTACAGATAAACAGAGTTTACGAATCAACAAAGTTATCCTCAAAACATCAAACTTACCGATAAATGTTTGGCTGAAGAAGTGAAGAGTTGTTTTGTTGGTGATCGACAACTGATTCTCGCAGTCCTTCAGTTGTGTCCCGATTTATAGACGATGTAAATCCGGTCCAATTGGTAAGAATTGCTCGAAAGCCGGCAATACTGGCGATGATTAGCGAAATAAGTTTCGAACCAAAGCCTAGAATTGAAATAAAGATTTGATTTTGATTTCGAGAGTAATATATATTCGAGAAAATCATTACATTTTTTATTATTTTTCCATTTGTGACGAAAATTAAAGATTTATTAATGATTTGATATTCAAATAATTAGTGCCAATGGTATGAAACCATATGAACTCTTCATTACTGTATTTGGCACTCAGTTTAGAATAATTTAAATCTAAATCTTTTTTGTTATAGAATTAAAAGTATAAATGAATTAAATGTTTACATACATATAATTAGTGTTTAAAAAGGTATTTAATATTAATTGAGTCTTTCGGCGAAAAGTTTTTCGTTTTTGCGATTGTTGTCCAAAAATATGCGAATCCTTGGAAAAGACAAAACTTTAAGATTAATGATCAGAAAATACTAATTATTTGATTGCAATTTGTTTAGAATTATTGTCAGTTAATGGCATTTCAATTGACTTTCATTTGTTGTGTAAATAATATCCGAAATTATAACCACTTTTAAAGATAATTACGGTTTTCAACGGATCGCTTAAGAAGTGGTGCCTTTGGATCAGTTGTTCCGAAGTCTTACTCACTTCCCATCCCTTGACAGTCAAACTTCACAATGGGTTTTGAGTTAATTGAATTCGAATTGCATTTGAATTAATTATTTAAATCGTTCACAAAATTAATTATTATTTTCACTCTTTCTCGACATTGAATTTCAAATAAACATTCAGTCAATAAATTCAAATTTGTTTTACGACTGATTACAATCAATAAATTGTCGTAAAATTCATTCAATGGTAGACTTCGTAAGCATTTTAATCAAATTTATTGGAATTAATTTAAAAAGTGGTCGACTTTTAAATACAAAATTTTATTATCACTAATAATTAAAATTCAATCAAAGAATAAATTAGAACTACTCTTCACGAGAGCCTCGAATCAAATAACTATTTTATTTTATAAATACCACTACTTTTTCTTCTACTTCTCAAAACCTTTACATCAAAACCTTTTCCATTATTAGCCACGACTTAGTGTTTGAGAAGTTTAACCTTTATTATTATAAACATTTGATTTTGAATAAAACCATATTTAACATCATTTTTATCATATTATTGAAGAAAATATTATCCAATTTCTAATTGATATTCAGATATTTATCAAAGTTTCGGTCAAAAATCCCGTTTCGATAAGTTTTTATCACTTTTTAAGTAATTATTGATTGAATTCGAAATTAATTATAAGTCAATTAATCAAATCTAATACGAAGTCTAAAACGGATGATAAACACGAATATAATTTGTCTCAAAATTGCTTAATTGCCTGAAAACAAATGGTTTTACGATTAGATACAAAATGCGATTTCGAGTTGACTTCAGTTCACTTCAAGCATATCTAAAAAATGACAATTATTTCGACATTCCGTTCGACTTTGTCTGTCATTTTCGACTTAGCGATAAACAATGAGATGATCCAAATTATACCGAATTATCTCCAATTTCAATGACATTATCTGTTGAGTCATACGACTGACTAAAACTAATTTGAATAAAAGTTTCCTATAATTCACCGCCAATTGAATCAAACCATTAATTATCTGAAGTCACGAACAAAAGACAGCCTTCGAAGGCGACAACGAATTGAGTTAAGAATCGCAATGAATATTAATATATATAAGAATCGACTGATTATAAGATTATAAGTCAGTATCAAAAATAATTCTTTAATCAAATTCTTTCGCAAAACAAAGATTTTCTGAAAATTTGTGGGATTTTCGAAATGATTTAATGATTTGATTTCAGTGAAAGACACCCAAAGGTCTGAATATATTAAATGAATTTAATTGTAATTTTGTTTTCCTCTCAATTCCACAAACTTTGGGCTATATTTCAGACAAAAAACAGTTTTTAACGGAATTACAACTTCTGAGTGGGAACAAACTCGGGAACTGTTTACCGAAAGGCAGTCGATTCCAAATAATTGACCACAAATTGATTAAATGATTGATTTATTTAAAAAAGTAAAAGTGATATAAAGTAAAAATAAGTTTAAAAAAATGTCAAAAGCAGTGAATAAGATATAAAAGACAATGATTTAGACAATTATAATAATAATTAATTGATTTGAATAATTGAAATAATAATATAAGACATTCATAATTGAGGTATAAATGAAATTACAGTCAAAAATCAGTTCTTCTTAAGAAACAGAAGACACACTTGAATGAAGAGAACAGAGACCACAAAGAGTGTGATCGCGAGAACTGTTATCAAACCAATCATCAGATAGTCGTCCGCTTCAATAGGTATCACTTCGGGTCCCGTTTCTGCGCTCGAGGCCATTGGGACCGAGACTTTGGGCATCCAAACCATGGTTTCTTTGTTCATCAGATGTTGCAATTGTTTGATGCAATTGAAAACCTTTTTGATCGGTCGACTCAACTTCTTTCTGGCCTTTCCTTTGCGATTCAATTTGATTTTGAATGAATCCCGAAAGGCGTCGAAGAGTAGGTTTGAGATATTCAGTGCCAACACTGTCTCTGAGCCACGTCTGCGGGCGAAGGATATCGACAATGGACACCAATACGGATGCAGTCGAGGAATAGTTGCCACTCGAAGATACATATTGGACGAGTCGATCAGATGATTCATGTCTTGGAATTTAGAGCTCTTCTTCATTTCACTTTCATCGAAACGGACTTCAAGTGTGGAAATTATTCTGACGATAGGTCGGGCCTCTCGTTCGAAGTCAAATACCAAGTGAATGCCATCTGATTTCACTTCCCAATTGTTAGATCGAGTTTTACAAGATTGCTTCGGGTCTGGAGTCGTGTCGGCATCGGAGGGCATTCGGAACACCACATCCTTCACCGTCTGATTTGTGGTCATATACTTGAGACCCAAAGAGATATCGGCTCTGAGAAGAAGACAGGTCTCGAATGGCGGACTCAGAGCCGGCTTAACCTGTGTTTCGTTCCGAGGCTTAACGTATTGGCTCTGATTCGGATCGGTTCCGCTCTCTTCGGACAAATTGTATTTGACTTTATATGAGAGCCAATCCTTTTTGACGACTCTTTTGTTGGACAAAAACCAAACGAAATCACTGAAAGAATCGTTTGACTCGTGAGTGGAATCGGGTTTTGATATAAGAATCGGATCCATGAATTCGGGCCGAATATAATAGGAATAATTGAACGATTTCCAGATGGAGATCGTCTTCGGGGGTAAAGTAATCAATACAAAAGACAAAATCAAAAGACATTTGACAAAAGACATCATTTTAAAGACAATAAGTTTTCTCTTAAGAAAAGTAAGTCTTTCTCAAAGAAATGTGTCAAAAGTGGTGTCAGAGGTGGTGACAAACCGGAAGTGCTTCACAGGGTTTGTCTGCAAATCAATATCTGAACTCTACCGTCAAAGAAGTCTTTGGACTTCGTTTGAAGCAAATACTAGAAAAGATGGTTTAGCTATGTTAATAAACTAGAAAACTTATCCAACACTTGCTTCCCGGCCAGTCTTCGGCTTCGGTGACCTCTGTCTTAACGTAGTTTTTGATTGATTCCGATAATCGGAAGGGAAGTGACGACACTTCAGTACATTTCAGTGCTAATGTGCTCTAGCACAAATATACTTTCAAGTGGTCACGTGTGATGCAGTCGTTGATTTACTCTGTTCCGATTCCAAGATATTTCAGAGGCAAACAAACGAGTGTTAAACCGGGTCTTAAGAAATGATGTGAAAGTTTGTGATTGGCTGACGAGTGATAGCACAACAGCTACTGACTAACGGAAAGTATGGCCTAAGACTTGAGACAAACCACTCAAATATATATCACTAATTCACTATATATTCTCTGATGAGTGGACACAATTAGATTAAAGATTAGGTCAAAGTTTATGACATTCAAAGACTTATTCCCTCTTTTTCATGGGCTCTGATCCTCACTGACTCTTATCAGCCAATCGTCTTCGAGAGGGCTGTACTTTGAGACTGACTTCACTATCGATGCTTTGATGGCATAAAACATGTGTCAAAACAATTGATAGTTTGGATCTATTTTACAGCCGAAGACACCGATTATGACCGCTCTTTTGCATACATTGGACCACTTCGTGAGCCGTTATTTGACGGCCGACACGATCTTCATATCAGTGTTGACATTCTCGTGGATTGTCTTCGTTTGGGACCTCTATCTGTCGGCGCGTCAGGTCTGAACACACCTAACCATTAATTACAACTAACCGTCAGTTTTGTCTATTTTCAGTATAAGGTCTACAAGAATGCCACAGAAGTACCGATGGAACTGATCGGTGTCTTAGACAATGACACTCTAACGAAGGCCAGAGAGTATAACATCGATAAGACTCGGTTCGGGTTTTACGCCAGTGTTTGGAACCAATTGCTGACAACTGTATGACTGATGCATAACAACGAGTTCTTCAGTGAATGTCTTCCTTTTAGATAATACTATGGTTTGAAGCGCTTCCGATGTTATGGCGCTTTTCGGGCAAAACGATCGCGAGGTTCGGATACGGCTCTGACAGCGAGATATTGCAGACTTTGGCCTTTGTTATAATCGGATCCGTCATTTCGACTATAATTGACTTACCGTGGAGTATATACAACACGTTTGTCATCGAACAAAGACATGGTTTCAATAAACAAACGCCCGGTTTCTACGCGAAGGTATTCCTATTGTCTTCAATTCAATAACTAAGACTAACCATTGATTTTAAGGATAAACTGAAGAAGTTTGTGGTAATGCAGGCTATTCTGTCGCCCATTCTTTCGGCCGCCATTTGGATCGTTAAGATAGGCGGCGATTACTTCTTCTTGTATTTGTGGGCCTTTTGTTTTGTGGTAACCCTTCTGCTGATGACGGTCTACGCCGATTGGATCGCACCTCTCTTTGATAAGTTCACGCCTTTGCCCGACGGAGAGCTTAAACAAGAGATCGAGAAGTTGGCCGCGAGTATTGACTTTCCTCTGAAGAAGCTGTTTGTTGTCGAGGGATCGAAGCGGTCGTCCCATTCAAACGCATACTTCTATGGCTTTCACAAAAACAAACGGATAGTTCTTTTCGATACTCTCATTGAAGACTTCAATAAGAAAGAAGAAAACGAAGAAAAGACTCGTAATTATCAATATCTTTGTGAACATTTGAATTGATTTCTTGTGATCTTAGCTGAAAGTGAGGACAAGAAAGAGCACAAAAAGCTCGGCTGTAATAACGATGAGATATTAGCGGTTTTGGCCCACGAGTTGGGTCATTGGAAACTCAATCATATCCTCAAAAATCTGGTCATTTCTCAGACAAATCTATTGCTTTGTTTCGCGGTCTTCGCTCTTCTCTACAAAAACCAAGTTCTTTACGACGCTTTCGGTTTCCGCAACAGTCAACCGGTTTTCATTGGAATCTTCATTATCTTTCAGTACATATTCTCGCCATACAATGAGGTATGTCTTCAATGTCTTGAATGAGTTGTCATCGAATACAATTGATTCCTTTCCCATCAGATCCTGTCATTCCTGATGACTTGTCTGAGCCGTCGCTTCGAGTTCGCGGCCGACGCGTTCGGCAAACACCTCAACAGAGCGGCTGATCTAAGAAGTGCTTTAATTAAGCTAAACAAAGACAATCTCGGATTCCCATCGTATGATTGGTTGTACTCGAGTTGGTATCACTCACATCCCCCTCTCCTCGAACGGGTCAGAGCTCTCGGAAAGATTGACTAAACATTCACCGAATCATTGAATTCAAACAAATCTTAACATATATTTAAGATTTTTTAGATTTCTGACAAATTTTTATTTAAGATTTTAAATGATTTCGAAATATTTTATTTAATGCATTAAAGAATTGATTGAAACCAAAGACTAATTGTTTTGGATATTCTCGTTGTTGAGAGAGATTCCGGTCGACCCGAACCCTCCTTCCTGTCGATCAGTTGAATCGAGTTTCGCTTCGACCAGTTCTGTGTCGGCAATCATTTCGGGAATCAGTTGAGCGATTCGGTCGCCGCGACTGATCGCGAAGTCTTGGTCGGAGTGGTTGAAGAGAATCACTCCGACGTTTCCCCTATAGTCCGAATCGACGACACCCGCGCCCACGTCTATCGAGTGCTTCCACGCGAGACCAGATCGGGGAGCGATCCTACCGTAACAGCCGTGAGGAACGGCCACTCGGATATCGGTCTTCACCAGTTGTTTGCCTCTCTTGGGAACCACACAATCGTAGGCCGAATACAAGTCATAACCGGCGGCAAACTTCGAGCCTCGCGTCGGCCGAAATCCGTTTTCACCGATCTTTTCGAATAGAATCGGACGAACAGAAGAGCCGTCGGAAAACATAATTTGAGACATTTTGGCCGAAGAGCTGATCAAACGGTTAACAATGGGTTGACTCTGGGATGAGATCTTTAGCGCCAAACCTCTAAACACTTCCCAATTCTTTGAGACCTTTCGCGCCATCACTGATGTCCTCATAAATAACGCTTTGTTTACAAACAAATTGTTTGACATTTAAATTAAATGTCAATCAATTGAAACTCAAATCAATTGAATTTACAATCATTTGACGAATGATTTCGTAATGGTTTTGAAATTCATGACAAATGGCTTTAATTGCTATTCCGTTCAGTTCTGTCCACAAAGTGGCCATAGGTTCGGATGCGTGGCCTCAAAGAACTTCGGGATCGCCGGTATTTAAAATCACTGTTTTCTTCAAATTGATCTAAATTTTGATTCAATTGAAAGGAAGTGGAGCTCTATTTGTTGCCGATATCTTCGACACAAACTTCGGGCCTCAAGTCCAGTGCCATCGCGTCAATCACTGGAATAACGATCCGTTATATGACTTGTGTTGGAGTGAAGGACAGCCGAACATCATTTGGACGGTCAGTGCCAACGGGTTTATACAGATATGGGACTTAAACGCATCCGACGGCCAACCGATTCATGTGATCCGAGGACACGAACGCGAGATATACTCGAGTAATTGGTCGCTAACATCACCCGAATCGCCACTCGTTTTGACCACTTGTGCCGATTCTTCGGTGAAGATTTGGGATGCAATGACTTCACAACCGCTCGAAACATATCTGACTCACGGAACTACCGTATATTGTGGTCAGTGGTCGCCATTCATACCACAGACCTTTGCCACTACTTCTGGAGACTCGACTTTGAAAGTCTGGTCATTAAAACAAATGCAGTCAACGCTCGCAATAAAAGCCAGTTTTGGTATAAAACTTATAAGAATTGAATTAAACTTAACTGAAATTACTTTTAGGCGAAGTCTTGTCTTGTGATTGGAATAAATTTAACCAATTCTTAGTCACAACAAGTGATACAAACGGTTTGATAAATGTTTGGGACATAAGAGCTCCGATCAATCCATTGGTGACACTCTCTGGCCATTCAAAGGCCGTCAAATGCGTTAAGTGTTCACCGATGAGAGAGTCGGTCATCGGTTCGGTTTCGTACGATATGACGACCCGATTGTGGGACACAAACACTTCGGACGGACTCTTATTTACTTCACAACAACATAAAGAGTTTGTCTATGGGTTTGACTTCAATCGGCATATCATTGACCGAATGGCCGACTGTTCTTGGGATCAATTCGTCCATATTTTCGAATATTCGCCGCAATTCGTGACAAGAAATCGCTTATAATTTAATTTTTATTACGAAAAGTAAATAATTATAATTTACAATAAAATCATTCATTTATTCACTCGATATGTACTTAAGAATAAATGTGGACGAGTTGACAGCCGTCACGTCCGCGACCACCAACTGCTGGCCATCATTCAGATTCAGCTCTCGGAGAGTCTTCTTCAGGTTGGGTCGGGTCTGCACCTCAATGGAGGCCACGCTCTTCATGTAAAGGGTTCTCAGCTTTCCGTCGGAAGTCATTGTTACGATTCCCGGGGCTCTCATATGGAAGTCATTAATTAATACTTCGATCACTTCTTCGAGTTTATTGTTTGGACTAAATTCGATTGTCTTAGGAGTGTTGGAACAGACAATACAGTCGTCCTTCTTCTCCGCCTCATAAGTATATGTATAAATACCTTCGCTGTCGTTGAATATCATATAATTTTTTAGATGTGGGGCACAAGAAGTGACTATTTTGAATGCTTCTGTGGCAGACGCGGACGCGATCACGGCGTTGGTCGAGGCCACGGCCGGGATTATGTGTTTGATCACTCCCTGAGTCAGTCTATATGTCACGCCTTCGATATTGAATTCTTGAGCCCTTTCGAGTGCCTTCTCGTAAATCCAATTACAGTGATTCGGATCGTCGCCATCGATTCCAACCTCTTCACCGAATGGCTTCTCCTTCGGCCACAACAATACCTTCACGTATTCGATGCAGTGTTCGGGAAGTCTCGGGGTGTGGGCTATCGTACAGAGCGGGTAATTGACTTGCGGTGGGAACAGATCTAAAGTGCATTCAATACAAGGCGTGCCATAACCCGGAAGAATGACCCGAACATTGCCTTTGAATCCTTCAGTTCCGCCGTCGATGAGCGGAACCGTTGATAACACTTCACCTGTTTCTGAGTTCAACTCCAAGAGATCGTAAACCATTGAATTGATCCAACGGCGGGCTATTATCGAATCCAAACCACTGACAATAATCTGAAATTGTCTGTAAAAGTCTCGGTCGAAGTCTTGGATGGCCTTGAAGTGAGCGGTCACTCGCGAGCCTTCGATGCGCTTCATTATGAACTCAGCGGCCACTTCGGCTTTACTGCGACCGATGTCTTTGGTTCTGAAGAGGAACTGTCGATTCAGATTTGAGACATCGATTGTGTCCATATCTATGACATCGATATTCAAGAACCCCATTAAAGCCAAGTCCTTCAGCAGTTCGCAGCCGAGCCCTCCGGCGCCGATCACCAGGACTTTGCACTCTCTGACCGCTTCCAACACTTCCGGACACGAGACGAAACCTTCGACAACGAAAGGACCCATTCGTTCGGTAACTTTACTCAAGTGTGACCACCGTTTGGATGAGTCTATCGAAGACATCGTCGACAATAAGACTGAAGAGTCAATCAAAACAAACGAAACTTAAATCAGAAATGCGTTCAACACTTGAGAGACAACTCAAAGACATCCCTCTCTGAAGACTTAACGATCACTGATTGGCTGACACTCTCTGTCGTCACTGATTTGATCCAATCATCGCTTGTGAGACAACTCTTTGATACCCATCTGTCAGTCAGTGTTTTGATTGCAGTAAACATATGAAGACTTCGGAGGAATGACTCGATTGAAGAGTAGATAATTGAAGTAATTTGTGGCCAAATGTGTGACAAAAGTTGTTCATCTGATCCAAAACCGTGTCATTCATTCAATGACAGGATTTGCGACGATTTGTGTGAACTAATACTAAGTTATCTGTCATTTGATGACAAAATACGTTTGGAAAGTGTGTCCAAACGGTTCCGAAGACTGATATTCAACAAACAATATGTCCTAAAAGTTGAGAACAGAATCGATGGAAAGAATAATTTGTTTAAACTAATGGTTAGAAGAGATTATTATTCAAATGATAAACAAATTCTGTTAAATAAGACCGCATTTGAGTCCGTCCTCAAGAAGTGTAAGTCATTGACCGAAATCACGTTTGACTGTGAATTCAATAATCGCGAGTTCGCACTGAAAGCCATTACAAGACATTGTGGTCTAAACCTGAAGAAGATTTCACTCAATTTCCATGACATTAGCGAACATGTGATCAAAGACTTTGGCCTCAAATTCGGTCCACAATTGGTTGCAATTGATTTCGGTTTAAGTACTTATTCGCAAATCAATAGCAATGAATGTGACAGAAATCACAAACGACTGATCCAATTGTCGAACAATCTTCAGACACTCAAAGGCGTGAAGTTATCATATTTTGTCGGAACCGATGTCAACATTCCAAAGCTCAAGAATCTTAAACTCTTTTACGAGGAAAGTGACCAAAAACTTGTCACCGATTTCGTAGATAAACATAAAGATTGTTTGAAAAGTCTTCATATTCTGAACGGAATTTTCTCGACTGAAAACACTTTTCATATACTTTTGAAAGAAATACAAAATTTCCATAAATTAGAAGAATTAAAGTTAACTTCAATTAAAATCAAAGAATATTTACCATTAATGACAAAAAACATCAGTAATATTGGTCTCAAATGTAAAAATCTTAAGAAGTTTTGTTTCAGCGCTCAAATCGAGTCATTGATTGTCTCGAAATTGTTTGAAAGCATTTCGAACTATAATTGTCTCAAATGTCTCGATTTGGTTACCTTCGGCTCTAACTTCGCGACCGAACCCAGAGATAAGATATCAGTGAAAGCACTTCAGACCTGTTCTCAATTGACTCATTTGTCGCTCATGTCTTTGAACTTAAGCGACAACTTCTTCGACGACATTCACCAATATTTGCCTCAATTAACTCATCTGAACATCAGTTTCAACGATGAGATCACAAACAATACAATGAATTCGTTATCAAAACTGACAAAACTATCGGTTCTTATAATAAGAGCGTCAAAGAAACACTTCTTATCGAAGGAACGGATAGACGAAGGGATGTGTCATTTGATTGAAAACTGTCCGCAACTCCGATCGATTCGGTTCTACTCTCGGCCTAACATCACATATAAGACAATCGAAGCTCTGATCCGATTGGCTCTGAAGAGACCGAAAGTCTATTTCAGTCATTTGTTCGCAGACATTGATATGCTTTCCAAATACAATCCATACTTCACTGTAATTGAAATCAAATATTCTGACGATTTTCCTAACAATTTGAGAATTTTCACTAATTTTTGACATTTTATAGGTTTATATATTTTACTACTCGAGTAATCATGGATTCAATCATTCGTTTAATTGTTTTTATATTTGATTTTTTAATTTAAAGTAATTTAAAGTAATTTTAATTATATTTGTTTAAATGATTTAATATATTAAAAGCAAATAAAACATTAA
>JAQGAJ010000139.1:0-20400 GCA_034689365.1 Liebstadia similis | reverse complement strand
AGAAACCCATGATAAAAAGTTTCAGTGTGTAAATAAAGTGAGTAAAGAGACCAAATTGTACTGGTTCAATTCTATTCTCTCATTGATTTTTAGTAGGGGTGAATTTGTGGAAAATTTTTTCAACTTTAATCTAAGGAGAGTTAATGCTTAAATATGATTAAACATAAAAACCATCTAACTAGTTAGACTGAAAGGGAAACAATAGTAAGCGAGAATAGTACGGGTTATTTACGATAGGGATTCTACAATAAACAAAATTCTAATTAAGGTAATTTTTAAGATAATTTTATGCTGAATGTTGTAGATTAATTTCAAAATTGGCTAATTTGATGAATATTCTTGACAACAGTACGAGAATCTGGAATAAAAATATTGATCAAATAATAGATATTGTTATGTGTTATGTAAATATGTTCAATATGAATATAAAAGTTGACCTAATTTTGTCATAATCAAGCAAAATTATCACTATAAACTGCTTAATTCGGTTAAATTTTATCTTAATTTAACTTAAATTAAATTAGCCGGTAAATGACTATTTTTCCAAATAATGTATTAAATATAATATTATTAATACTTATTAAAATAGCCCCTTTTTAGTTAAGTCAAGCCTGTTTTAATAATTTATGGTAGACTTACTCCATAACAATGAAAATAATTGACCGTAAATAAAGACCAACACGAAAAACCAACTTTCCTTTTGGCCACTCTCTCGATGAATATACTTATCTGTATTAAAATAAATTAAACTATTAAATAATTAAAACTTGATAAACAATTAGATACCTTAAATTTTATCAATCGATAACTTGAAAATCTTGTTGATCTTCTTGTATAATGAAAATATAGTGAATTGAGCAATTTATATGATAAATTAGCTTCGTAATTAACAGAGGCTGCAATTATTATCACGTAAACAAATGTCGTGGCGAACACAATAGCGAGATAGACGAGAATCACTTCTAAATATATGTGCACTGAATTAAAAATTACGATATATAAGACGATAACGACTGCCGAACCGTAACCGAACCAAACACTGAATACAAATCGAGACCAATAAGTAGTGTTGTATTCATTGATCTCATTATAAACACAATTCAAAGCATCGATAATATTCTTCACTCTCGAGATTCCGATTCCTTTCTTCGATTGAACTATCATTTCGTTGATATTCTTGAGTTTGATTTTCAAATATTTACACAGAATATAGAAATACACGAATTGATAGCCGAATATAGTCCAGAAATAATAGGCCCAGAATGACCAGAGTATACCATTCGGTATCCCAAACAGTATCACCTTGTCAAAACTTAGATTAATCGCATAGACTATAATGATAAATGATAGGCCAAGAAATCTACTCATATATTCATTGATCATCTTGAAGAGAGTGAATACTTGTTTGGTTCTCTTCACCAAGAAATCATAATCTTGTTTATAACTAATCACTATCGGACTGATCAATGAGAAGGATATCAAATGTCTGACCCGATTGGCCAAACGTTTCAAAATAATGAAGAATCACAACAAACTGTTAATTGTTTTCTTCGCTTTGATATTCCAATCGACCCCTCATCATAAACCTTATAATACGAAAACATGTTGTTTAGACTTTAATGTTTCGTTGGGACGGAAGTGACGTCAATATGAAAGCATGTTTTCATTGATGTCTGGCTTTACATCTACTCTCAACGGGCTAAAGGTTAGAGTGAGAGGCCTTGAGAGTGAACTCTTGGTGTTTGTAAGACCAATCAGCGATTAGCCCTCTATATCTGAACGGGCAAGCGGATCCGCTAGTTAAAACTAACTCTAATTTAATCAACAATTCCTACGATTCTTAAAAAATGATAACATAAATATTGATTTTAGAGATGAGAATTCATTCATAACTAAAAACGAGACAAAACTGTGAATCTATTGGAAACAAAACTCAAAACAAACCCAAAATCATAACAAATAGTGATTTTTGAATAAATATTGAGTTTTCGGTGATTTTGACCGAAAAGACAATCAATGAGTAAATCGGAGCCCAAAGAGACCGAAGACCAGAACAGTTGGGTCTTAGACTCAGTGGTCGGTTTCCTTATGGGCCCGGTCTGGAGATTCGCGATCCAGACGTTCGTTGACCAGAAGTCCGTCGGTAAGTGACCAGACATGACATCAGAGAAGATCATATGATTGACCATCTCTTGTGATCATTGATTAGGATTTTATATAGATTTTAGAATTAACATTCTAATATCAGTCATGAGATGTCAGTGAAAAGTCTCGCAATAAGTTAGTAAATAGTAATCTTGGTGGTTTTCATATTTAATTTTAAATATCATGCTAATAATAATTTAAAGTATCGCCTTTAAAATAACAAACAATTATGAATTGAATAATAAAATCAAATACAACCTACTCTTTGTCCTCAGTATTTGACTCCGAGTCGGCCGAATCAGATGCCGTCCGCGAAGAATATCACCGTTTGTATGAAGAATACAAGCATTTGATTGACCGACTGCTGTCTTCGCACATGTCTGACCTGGAGATAAGTTCGGAGCAGTTCGAGGAAGCGCTCAACTCTTCGGACACCAAACTCACGTCACGACTTCGGGAACAGTTGTTCGCAGAGTTGTTTGCGGCCAATGACTTACCGGTGTTCATAGGATTTATGTCTCAAAGGAATATTGAACTCCAGTTACAGGCGTTGGAAGTGTTGGCACATCGTTTCGGTCGGGTCTCAGAAGTCTTTCTGTCCGAAGACAGTCCAGAGATTTTAGATGAGGAACAGGCGGTTAGTGTAGCGCTCAGACGATCGTTGGAGGAGAGTCTGGAGGACGAGTCAACCGTATCTCAACCGAGTTTGGCTATTGGGTATGGCTCTTAATTTACTGTTCAACTGATAGATTTTTCCATGGTGTTTACTGTTTTACCATGATACAATAGTGATAATTATTTCAACTCACAAGACATTTAGTTGTCTTTATTTAAGTTAATTTTACTAATTAATTGAATTAATTGCAAATAACTTTTGGGAATATAATCATTAAATTAGAAAATGGTTTTAATTGAATTTAATTTGATTTATATTTTAATAATTTATTATAATTTTTAGAAAAACAATTCCCAAAAGCGAGGATCGGATGGAAAGCCAGGAAAATGAGGCTGTGCTCAGAGAAAAGACCAGATTAGAGGCTGAACTGAAGAAAGGAGAAGAAAGATTAGCGATGGCTATCCAGTCCTGCGCTCGGGAACCGGACAGACCCGAAGAAACCGAAGTCAGTGTCGAAAGAGAAGTAAAAGTAGAAACAAAGACCAAAGAAGTAAAGAATGTGAAGGAAGAGAAGGGTCTGAGCGCTAATGAATTGGCCGAAAGACGAGAATATCTTCGGAAACAAAGGGACAAACTTTTGGCCGCAAAAACAAAGGAAAGGGAGCGACAGATGGCACGACTCGAAGAACAAGAACTGACTGCCAAAAGACCAAAGTCTGCGCGCGCTCTTCGATCGGTGGCCGAGGGAAGTGATGAGGGGGAGACTGAGGACCAGAGTCTGGCCTTTCGGCGAACTCTGGCCAACAGATTGAAGGCCGAAGTGATTTCCAACAAAAAATAAACTAAAGTTCTGTCCATTTGTGGTGTCTTTGCACTCGAGTTGTGACCAAATCTAGTCTAACATATAAGGAGTTTAGAAATGTATATTGACTTTAATTATATTTTTATTTACTCATTATTTCTATATTTGTGTCAATACTATAATAAATTAATTTAAGCACTATTTTAATTATTCTTTTCATAATTCATTGTAAAGGGGAAACTCTTTATCACATCTACCCTCTGGTAGTTTAATGGATTCCATGTGAGATATTTAAAACAAATTAAATATTGGAAATATTGACTATTTTCACATTTTTTATTGTATTAATTACAACGATTAATATCAGCCAAAAGGGATTAATTCATTATTCAAAGAGTGAACGACTGATAACTAAATAATAGCCCATATGATTTAAATATTTAAATAATTTTACCATAACTTGTAAAATAATTTGTTTTATGCAATAATAATAAATTATAAAATTTAAAAAAAAAATAAGATTTTCAATTTAAAATGTAAAAAAAGATTATAGTTTTTCAATAAAACGAATGCATATTCTACATCCCCTTCGGTAAATGTAGTGAAAAATCGAATGACCCCCCCCCTAGGCCGGCGCGCAGCGCCGGCCGCCATTTTCGGTGAATTTAACCGTCGGAAACCGGATTTAGCCACAATTAAGCTAAATTGGGGCTAAATTAGCGTAATTAAGGCCGAAATACGCCGAATAGCGAAAGAACGGCTTAATTCGGTCATTTTTAAGCTTAATTTAACTGGATTAAGCGGCCGCTAAATCCGGTTTCGGGACCTCGGAAATTTCTTATACCCTGACCCCCCCTGGACCTGAAACCCATTTCCTATAGGCTGGACCCCCCCTGGGCCCAATTCCATTGGCCACCCCTGGGTTAAATCCAGTTCAGAGTCAAGTTTAGTCAAGTTTTTGCGCATCCCTGGTTAGAATTTATTTTAAAGTGTTTAAACAAGTGAGAGAAGTAGAAAAAATATAGTTCAAATCGAGGGCAATATGATGTATGAAAGGGCTTAATTACAAAATAAGATTTTATTTTAAAACCATTTCGTTGGCTTTACTTCTATATAAATCGATATTTTTTAGGTTCTGGAAAAGCGATTGAAATCGCACAAAAGAATATTCCATTAGCACTTGCTAAATTGGATGAATTCAACAAACAAGTTTCCGAATTGGAAACTAGTGCATTTGATGGCTTGGCCAAGAATGCCAAGGATATAATCGATATTTGTGGATCGAAATCAACTGAATATGTGAATCAAAGAATCGAAGAGGAGAAAGCCCTAGATCGTTATTATGACAACAAAAGACAAATTTTCCAACAATTGGCAAAATTACAAGGTTAGAACTTCAAATAAAACCTCTTTTATTTATATATTCAATTCAGGAGAAGTCAATCGTCTGAATCATTTGATTGTCGCGACACGAAAATTCAAAGTTGTGAAAGAAGGAGAAATTGAGAAAGATAAGAAACGAATCGAAGAGTTAAAGAGCTTGAATTCACAAATAGAACGAACAATTGATAATATCCCCAAGACCGTTTCTCATACCGAAACCAGACGTAGCCATGGATTCTTTGGCTTGTTCAGCTCAAGCCATACACACACCTATCAGGTTATTTGACAATTTTCACTTTTTTGTTTGAATTATCTTGGCATTTTTAATATTTAATATGAAACTTTTTGTTTTTGAGAGCTCTAATCATTTTTTTACCAGGTTAAAAATCAAAACCGTGAAGCTGACGTAAAGTATTACGAAGATATTGTTAAGTCTCGCCTTTTGCGAATTCGAGACCAGGAAAAAGAACAAGATGCTATTCAAGAAAAGTTGAATGATGATATCAACGAATTGGAAGCTGAATACGAAATCGCAAACGAAGAACTTAAAAAGTTCGAAACTTCGATTGCTAGTAAAATTAAAACTTTGGATGAAAACATCAAATCGCATGAAGATAATATCATGCGAATTAATGAACGAGAAAAGAAATCTGCGAATGAGATCGGTTTGACTGGAAATACACTCACCCAATGCTTGGCCAGTGTTGAGACACTTAATGAGGCGTTGCGAGGTGGTAATTCTATCTATGCCCCCCTTATTGGAATTCTCAATGGTAAATTAACTATTATAAATTATGAAGGGTAAATAAGAATGAGCGCAACATATTTTAGATCACATTTATCAAATCTTGCCTATTATTTAAATAACGGTGTAATTTCTAACGAAATGTTTATTTTCCCTCAGCTATTAAGGCAACCGTTGAATCGGATGTTGAACTTCTATTGGACAAAGATCCGAAATCAATATTTCTAGCAGGAAATCGGCTTTTGCGCCAGGTAGACTTTCTCTCCGACTATTCTCCTAAAGCGAGACAAGCAATAGATGTTTCGCCTGAATATAAATTGGCCGCAAAAGAAAAGCTTGCGATTAAAAATTGATTTTATTTAATATGTAACTGGACACTTTAATTCGAAATAAATTTATGGAATTCGGAACTAAGATTTTTGATATGAGGGACATGGGCTTTTCAATTATCTTAAATAACCTTTGCTAATGATCAATTAACTAAATATAAGTTTTCATAAAAAATGACTAAATCTAATGATACACTTGTTTATGAATTCATCAATGGTTAGTCTATTTCAGTGCAGATTCTAATCGATTCCAGACTTCAGGTGTTTTCTTATACAAACTGTGCGCCAATTCTATTGCAATCATAAGTCGTGAATACTTTTCTATTGCCTTCTCTTCAGTCCTGTATTTCAAGAGTAGATATCTTTGCAAAAGTTGACAATAAATCTGTCGCTTAAGACTAAACCCAAATATCATGATTATTTTGATTTAAAAATTCATTAGATCTTACCTTATAACTTGGTACTCAGCATTTTCTACTGGATGGAATAAAATTATTACTGACATCTGAAAAATACATGATTATTAGCATTTACTCATGATCTCAATGAAATTATTTTACCAAATCAAGAATCACGTGATCAGAATCCCATTCTTTTGTTATGGCGGTTAAGAATTTGATTGCAAGTTCCCAATAATGGAATCGGATTTGTTTAATAACTTCAAAACGGACTAAACATGAGCTCAATTCATCGGTGACCTGAAAATGACCAAGATTATTTAAAATAATCAGGAATCAATGAAAATTACCGTCGGAACGATGAAATACTGTCCTTGTCCATCATCTAAATATTGTTTGACAGTTCTCAAGTAATGCATTTGCATAATCCCATCCTTGAAAACTTGAAGTTTGTTATTGACATTCAGTTCTTTAAAAACAACCAAATTTTGTGGTAATTCTATCAGTTTCTTGACTTCCATTTTTCGGGCCAAAAACATGGTATCCATAGCTTCCTCGAAGGTAAACGCTTGTGAGGTAATGATACCGATCGGTGTCTTCAGTGGTTTTGTGGCCATCAATAGTTCGGTCAAATAATTGCCTTCGATTTCAGTCAAATTGTTGTTGTAATCAGTGATCGGTCGCTGAATGGGAACTAATGCCGAACTCTTCTCAAAAACGTCATGATCTGAATTCTGACTTTCAGATTCTGATACTTGGCTTTGAGGACTTGATTCTGAAGATTGACTTATCATAGAGTCATCGCTGTTGCTGTCAATCATTTCACTTATAGTGTCATTCATTTGTGATATTTTGTATATCGTTTGATGTGATTTATGTTTCGGGTAGATTTCAGTTATTGTTTTCACAACTTTCTTCCTGGGAGCTTTTCTCACAACCCATTGTTCCCCTTTGAAAACCCATTCCTGATATTTGTGAAAAATTAAAGCAACTCAAGATAAAAGAGGAAATTACCTTGATCATTCCGCTTGATATACACTTTTGAAGTCTACAACAGCGACAATCCTTCCTCTTCACCTTGTTTATCTCACACTTTCCGTTGGATTTGCATTTGAAATTCTTCAAAATAATAAATTTTGTATTATAAATTACCCTTATTAACTTTGTAAGGTTTTTTAAAACTAAATTATAAAAACATTAGATTCAATTCACTTAACTCACAATAGTTTTGTTGACATTTCGTCTGAAGAATGCTTTACACGATTCACAACTGATTACATTGAAGTGTATTCCTGAGAAGGATTATTAGAAAACTTGAATGAATTGATAGTTTATTTACCAGTTGATTGATCGCCGCAAATTGTGCATGGACCTAACTTTGATAGTTCACAAATTTTCATGTTTTAATGAATCAAATAAATTCCGAACAAAATAAATAAATACTAATTGTTTTATTTCATATTTAAACGCAATTTATGTTTGTTTTGAAGGGTAATAAAACTAGAGTTAACCGCGTTATCACCTTGATACTATGTTACTCAACTATCATTTCCCAGATTATATCGCCTTGAGATTATATTTTTAAAAACCTGTTCTTCAAATAAAACAAAATATCAAAAATAAGTTAAATAAAGTTTAAATTTTATAACCAAATCAAGGATTGAGTAATTTGAATCTGACTCTTGAAAATATTATTTCCTGTTATACCATGATAACCTAAGCAATATTTAGCTAACTAAGGATAGTGCAGTAGCTGAGAACCATTCTCAATACTATTATCCCGATCATTCAAAAATGAACATTTCAAATCGAGTTTCAAAGTTTCAATATACTCAAGCTATAAAACACTTTTACCACTTTAAGACATTGATTCATGGTAAATTTTACACTGAATTTCTAGACAGCAATTGACATAAATTATAATAATTATTTATTGAAATATTCACACAATGTTTTTTGATTAAGGATAATAAAGAAAACCAAAATATTATTTTCTCCGCATAAGAAACTTAATTTCCTCTGAAAATATTGTTGATTTGAAAACCTTCTATGAATTCAAAGACAAGAATTGAGGGAAAATAAAATTGTGAATTCATTGCGATTTGAATATAATAATAAACAAAACAAAAAATGGGGGAAAAATTAGTTTACTATGGAATTTAACTGCGAATGACCTTTAGAAATGCCAGAATGTCAACTTTGATTAGATTACCTTTCACAAATTTATAACAACTTATATAACTTTTTGAAATTCACTTATCAATGAACTTGATCAATTGAGACAGATCAAACCAATTCGACATGATTGTACTAGTTTATCACAGTCACAAGACAATTATTATCATGGCATTCTCATGATAATTCTCTTATCTCAAGTGTCACATCACTAAAATCAAGTATTTTGTTTTGAAATAGAGCACAAACTTTGATCTTTCACGATATTATCATGATCATTGACGTAATTCGAGCCAATGGAGCACGAAATTAAATCACATCGCAACCTTGATCAGGATCATATAAAAACGGTTAAAGAAGACTAAAATATCAATTGCTAGTCCAGATTGTCAAGATGAACAGCAAACTAGTACTAATCACCCTGGTCAACCTTGTGTTCGCACAGGCCTTCGTCATTGACAATGTGGACAAGCAGTTCGAAAAGTTCAAGGTATGATCTTGCAAAGTTCATGCAAAGATGTCATGGTAAATTAATTTGTTCGAATTTCCAGGTGAACTTTGACCGAACCTATGCGTCCAAGGCTGAGGAACAGATGAGAAAGGCCATTTTCGCCGAGAACCTCAAGTTCATTGAAGAGCACAACCAGAAGTTCCTGAGCGGTCTGGTCGGCCATGAAGTCGAGGTCAATCAATTCGCTGATATGGTAAGTCATAAGACTCAGAATAATGCCAATTATTGAATCACCATGCTCATATTGCAGCACCCCGATGAAAGACGCACCAGCATGCCTATGCCCAAGGTCAGTAACGTGTCCGTCTTGGATCAGGTTGAGGTGTTCGCCAACATCCCGGCCAGTTTCGACTGGAGAGCACAGGGCAAAGTGACCTCAGTGAAGAACCAAGGTAAATTGTGAACCAATAAGCTAATGATTGTTGTGATGAACTGACATTGTTTGTTTGACTCAGGTCAGTGCGGCTCCTGCTGGTCGTTCGCCAGCTGTGCTATCATCGAGTCAGCTTTGTGGATCCACAAGAACCAGCATGTTGACCTGTCCGAACAACATTTGATCGACTGTCTCAACACTCACTGCGCGGGTCTTCAGGTGGACACTGCCCTCCGTTACGCCCAGGCAACGGGTGTGGAAGATCTGGCGGCCTACCCGTACGTGGCGACCAAAGGTGGGTCCGAGGCCTGTAGGAACGACGCCGGCCGAGCGCACCACAAGATCACCGGCTATGGCCAGTTCGGCAAATTCACGGGCGGTCCCGCTTCGGACGAACAGATCCAATCGGCGGTCATGACATACGGACCGGTGGCCATTGTCTACGAGGCCTGCGGTAACGATATGGGACTTTACAAGTAAGTTCTAGATAGGTAGCTTGGTGATTCCGGTTTTAACCTTGCTCGTTTGTCTAAGGGGTGGTATTCTGACCGGTGACCTTGCTGAGAAGAACGACGACTCACACTGGAAGTGTTCCCACGCCGTGACCATTGTGGGCTGGGGCAGTGAGAACAACATGCCCTACTGGATTGTGAAGAACAGTTGGGGCGCCCAATGGGGCGAACAGGGCTTCTTCAGAATTGAGCGCGGAAGAGATCTCAGAGGTATCAACCACTGGATCTATTATGTCAAGGTCTAGTCAATTGGATTGTCTGTATAATTATAAATAATGTAAATGTTGACAAATAAAACATGAATTTTACCATGAACAAAAATTAAGGCTTTCTCAATTTAGTTTCAACCAAATAGTTTTCAATATGAGTTTAAACTTTGAGCATGATATAGAAGGGTCTTTCGATTCTTCTCTAGGAGGGGAAGGATATTGTAGCGTAATCGGTTGTTTAGAGCACTCGTTTGGGGGGTTAGGTGTCAGATGGTCTTCGCGTGTCCAGAAGAGGAGTCCAGATTCTACCATTAGGCAAGAACAGCGGTTTTACCGTGGCTCAGACACTTTGCCGCTGCTGAGACTGCGAGCCGCGGCTCAAGCAATCTATACTTAGAACTGGTTTTAGATGAAATGAAACACAATTGTAAGGAAAAGAAACTTAATTTAATGACAGGAACGAACGGAAAGCAAAACTATTACATAACTTATAATACAAAAGTAAAGATTAAACTTAAACTAAATTAAAGCTAAAACAGAAGAGGAGAGAGAAGAGAGCGAGTCATGCACTGACATCGCTTTAAATACACTTCGATGAGGGCGGTGCGAAGGCTTACATAAGATTTAAAAAACGTAGGGGATTGGCTTAAGTTAGTCACGAAGTGCTATCTAAAAGCCAATTACACTACAGTACTTAAGGGACTGGTATTTGAGGTCATTTCATATCTATCTTCGGATAGAATCGGAAACTATTCGTTGCAATGAATGCGATGAATGTCGTGAGACATGTCTTTCGTAAGCCTTTATTGCAGAGACAGTCACTTAGTATTTCACTTCATATCTACCGTTTGATCAGAGATTAAACAGTTGTGCACAAGAGTTGAGCTCTTCGTCGACCGACTGTCCACTCGTTTCCAATATCGCATTCAATGATATCTTTTGTCATAATATAGTGTTTGCGAACAAAGCGTTTAATGAAGTGCTCAACCGATCCGATCGTCTGATACTCTTCGCTATCATTGACTGACATTTTAATTATTTGAGAAGTTGTCTAAAAGAGTGCATACAATACAAGAAACAGATGGCTATTGTCAACGAGTCTTAGATCTGACACAAGAGTTGATATGAGAATCATAAAGAGATGACACAAACGGTTCGCACGGAATAAGACATGAGTTCGGATGAGTTGGGATACGAGTCCTGCCATCGCATGTCAGCCGATGGGAAGGCATTCAGAGCCGTATCGCCGAAGACTGGCATACATTGCCATCTGTTCCGCAGATCTTAGTCTTTATTAAAATACAGTTCTCTCAGTAATTGATGTGTCAGACAATGAAACTTTAAATTAAGACATATTTGAATTTGAGATGTGTTTCGGTTCACATCCAAAACATCAAAAACGTATGATAGCCTTCAGAATAATTATTTTTCGTTACTTTTAATACAGTTATTCACAAATATTTATTCATTTTTGAGCGAATTTATATTAAATTTTCATAACTTTTGATATATTCCGCAAATTATTTGCTTATATTAACACAGAATAAGATTAATCGATAAAAAGTCGGTTCAGAATACATAAAAAGTAATTCATTGGTAGAGTTGAAGAAAGGATCGGATGAGAAGAGTAAGTCATTATTGGCTAATCGCGAGCCTAAGGCATAATCGAGGCATCACTTTATCCCTCTATACCTCTCTTCACACCTCCTTTTTTATCAGGCGTTTAGTCGAAGACTTGATGTCTAACCAAACGCTTAACGCAAAGAGCGATCGAAAGGCAACAAAAGAAAGCTTTGGTTGCCTTTCATTGTGAAAGAGATTGTTATTTGATATGACTATCGAAAAAGCCATTATATCCCAACTCATTATATCCTACTCTACATAAAAATCATAATACATTTGGAGTGAAAAGAAAAGACTCTTTGAATCGCTAGTTAATAGTGAGTTGTAGTGAATGGATATCTTTACCACTTGTCAGGAGTCGGAACACGAGAACCAACTCCTCGAGAGTTGAAAACACAGAAATGCTTTAAAAAGCATTCCATTATAACCCGGTTTAGTTTGAAATAAATTTTTTGCCGTCAAAAGCAGTTAAACAAATGCGACGACGACTGCGAGACCTTTGAGTCTGTCCTCTCAGTCCTTTCCCAGGAGTTATTCGTTTATGTTTTCACTCAAAACACAAATTCAAACGATTTTCAGGTTTTGAATTAAGTGCCGAAATTCCTTTGGGCTGTTCGTCGGTGTCCTCACTATTCATCGATGTCTACGACATAAATGCAATATTCAATACCAATACCAGTCTCTGACTCGAAGGCAGAGCCGAACCCAAAGACAGTATCAAAGAGTCCATAACACAGGGCTTAACCCACATATCGTGTGTTGTGTTTAATCTGGAAGTGATCTCTCCTTCGAAGCCTTTATATGGCTATACCTTTCATCCTATTATTTATAGCCGCGAGCCTTCAATAGTCTATTGCTTTTGTGCATAACATGTATTAACGCACAGAATATTCTTGTGTTTGCGACCGTATATAACCTCATATACGACCAATTCTGAGCCCATTCTCAGCCAATATATTAACGTATCGGCGATGCGTGTGATATGCAGTGCCATTGAGGAGCAGAGCATATAAGGTCTGGTGTTATATAAGCCGAGAATCTCTGAATTTCATCTCTTTTTATGTCGAGTTAATTGCAATTCTCGACGTCTTTTGACTGAAGCTCTTTAGGCAACGGTTCACTGAATCTTATTTCTCAGCCCCCTATCAATGAGACATCCGATCCCACACTAAACATGGGTTCGAGAGCTGCACAGGAAAGCGGTCGAGTCGTGTAACGAAGCCATCCCTTCCTCTTCAGTTTCATCTTCAGCATCGATGGTCTGTTTCTCATTTCAGACATGAATTGCAACGAAGAATGTTTTGTCTGACCCGGCATTCAATTGCTTTTGCACTCAATCTATCGCTTCTGTGTTTCGCACTCAATATCAGCTCTTCATTCGCTCAGAGGAGCCATCGATTGCCTGTCCTATCGCACAATACCTGAGTATTGTATCGCATGTATAACACTGTTATAGTGATCCCACTGTTGCTCAGCACTTGTTTTCCATACTCTCAGTAATTGTAAATCTTATCGACGAAGTGCTGTTCGTCTGTCGAGTAATAGCGAAATGAAATACATTCCCGTTTAGGGAAAAGTGGATCACTTGAGGCCAAAAAACAAGGAATGGAAGCAAAAAGTGAATGATTAAAGAGAAAGGGATCACAAGTGGTCCTCAACTCCACTCAAACCAGTGTCTGATATATCTCTCAAAAGTGAGTTATTGTCTGCGAAGGCATTCGTCGGCTAATTAGCAATTAGTCGGTTGAATGAGTGAAACAATTCTGCATTATTTGAATATTAGATGTCATACCGACTCAAACGGCAAACGATGTCATAATATTGTAATTACTTTACATTAGAATAGCTTTCATTCACCCAAATATTCATTCGCTTCACTTCACTCACTATTTGTTTCATTCTCTAAATACTATTCTCTTGTCTGAGGACAGACTCCAATCACTCAATACTTTAATCACATTTTTCTCTTATATTAAATGTTTATTAAAAATATTTTCAGAGTTAAGGCAATAATTAAATTATTAATGTTTTTGAGCGCTTTTGCCTCAAAAAGTTTTTGTAATGAATTAATGCAATTAAAGGCGATAACAATTATAGTTTAGTACATATTTGGGGTTTGGGCTCAACTCCGGCACAATATTCTGGTCTCTGACTGATAGTAAAGCTATTCGTTCACTAAACGAATCGCTCGTATCGTTAGTTGTCTTTTGTTTCAGACGATAGAAAACGCGTTAATATTTTTGTTGAAAAATGTTTGTCAAACAATGGATTCGACATATATTAGACTCAAACCCGAAGCCATTGTCTCTTCGATATCGTTATTATATTTTTATTGCAATTTTTATATGAAAAGCGCAATCATTGATATCAAGAGCGACGATCTCTCAGACCCTCCGACGAGTAATTTATTTGGTTCTGAGCTCTGACTCTGTTTTGGGAGAAATGGCACAAAAATTGTTGGCTTTATGTCTGTTTGTTCTCAGGATATTACTTATCGTCACTACTAATGATTGACATGAGCTCGAGGACAGACACAGAGCACAGCCGTCTCTAACTATATATCTCTTCCCTAATGAGATTTCTAATTTGAAGATAACGTAATAATATTTGAGCCCATAGTGGATATGTTTGAGCACATGATAGCAAACTCATGCAAACTCATGGATCTGACAGGAAATTAAACTTTTCTTATATTCAGATAATTTGTAATCAAATTTTTATTCTCTATTAGAGTCTTGTTATCAATGATAGTCTTGTTTTTGACTCAATCTTTCTGTTCATTTGATACCAAACGCATTCTTAATAAAGAATTTCTTTAATTTCGAAGTCTATGGTTTTGTTCGGAATTGATGGCAAGAATTCAGTGGAAGTGATATAATTATCTGAGAGGTTAGTGAAGACACAAATCAGAACTCAATCCAAAAGTTTGTCTCCGATCGCAAGACTTAATTACTATTTATCAGATGTTGTGTGCGATCGCATAAATCTTTTGATGAGTTTCACTCGTTTTATATTAAATTACTTAAACATCGATCGCAATTAGATTTAGAGTATTCCCTAATTCCGAGAAAATTGCAAATAATATACGGACTGAAGAACCGATTCAAGAGATGTTTGACACAAATCGCAACCAATTTTCACTCGATTTCAATTTAAATTATTGTAAACCTACTCATCTATAAAATGATTTGATGGATGTTTCATTTGTTTAATATTTAGTCGATTCACTCAAATCGTGGATCAATTGATTCGACAAATTAATTATTTTTATTAAATTTTACAATTTTCGCATCAATTGGTAAAACATAGAAACATATTTACATCAAACCAAATGAATTTACAGAATCTTTGTTCACGTTATAACACATCACATGAAACGGTTCGCCATTTCTCTTATTAATTAGAAGTACATTCGTTTCGGAGACCCCTTTGGAGACCAATGTTTATCATATTCTGAGTTACAATACATTACTAAACAGTTGTCAACAAATCAGATGATTTTGATTTAATTATTTGCTTATTTAATGGAAGTCATGGGAAGTGACGGCAAATTCAATGTAAGAATCGGATGAAAATCGTGAAAATCATATAAATTTCGATTCGCTTTCAAATGCGAACTCAAAATAGTCTCGAATTGTGAGAAAAGGTTTTATTTAACATCAAATAAAATGCATATTTGATATACTCTGAGGATATCGATGTACTTTAAGCCCAAAGTGTTTACACAATTTACACAATTCTGTGCGAAGAATGGTTTGAATTGAAACTACAATAAAAGTTTTGGCCATAAAAACCACTTATGATTGCCTTTTATGCCATTTCTCACGAACCGAGAGTCCACTGAAAAAACACATTTACAACAACTGAAAAACATTTGGAAGAAATTCAATTAAAATTTGAGAACTACTCCGGGTATTAACGGCAGGAGTCGTGACGACAAACAAAATTCTTATTCAATGAATAGTTATTCTCATTCTTAAGGATTTTCTAATTCACCGCCAATTTATTGGAATTAATTTCTTACCAAATAAAGTAAATTATTTGCAATTAAAGGCAATTAAAGACAGAATACAGACATAAATATATCGGAAAAGCATTGAATGAGAGAAACAGTTGGAGAACGAGAGGAAAACTTCTTATTTAATCAATCGATCGCTAATTCAATTCGTTTTCACTGTTTCTCTGTCTTTGAGCCGTAAATGGAATAATTATTAGGGAAAGGGAGAGAAAGGGAGGGAAAGAGAGGACAGGGAGAGAGCGGAGGAGAGGATGGAGAGTCAAACCGAGAGACCAAATCCAAGGGCACTAAGTGCTGAACACTATATTACTTCACAACAGTATTGTCAGCAAAAATATAAAATAATTTCAATGAATTTTATGGACTGAATGAAGAGATAAACCGACTTTTATTGAGACCAACGACTCATTTAAAGACTTGCGATAAAGGCTTGGATTAAATAAACTGTGAAATTATTAAATATAAAACTTTTCGGTTAATATTGACTGACCTTAACATTAAATTAGTGTTCCGTTTGCGGGAATGAAGACCGAGATTAGGGAAGAGTCGATCGGTTGTCTGTTTGTCTGTTAGTCGTGTCTAACGAGACATGTCTTATGGCTTGTGTTTGAACTTTTGTTTCAAACCGTTTTAATCAGATTTGAGATCAGAGCCAATAGTTTTGTGTTCGCTATTAAGTCAGTCCCGAATCGACTCCCGATGTCTGTCATTGTGTGGCAGTTCTAACGATGCACTCCATTAGGGCTTACATACAGACAACACATTAGTCCTTATTTGTTGAACAAAAGGCTCTGATTTGTAATCTCGAGCTTTGTTTGTGGTGCAGACCATCGGCTCTAATGAATGCTAACGTCTGTCCCAGACTTCAAAAACACATTTCTATTGCATTATTTAAAGTCAAGAGCATTGGTGTCAGTCCTGGTCTGGACTCTCGATGTGTGCTCTTTGTATGTCTGGACCTCTAATGAGACCCAACGGACGGATTAATTAAACCCATTATTAAAAGTGTTAAAACCGATCGTTTGTTTCATAGCTATCATGGGTTTAGTGGGTTTGCGGTCCGTCTTATACTCATTAACGGCAATCAAAGTGTGAAAAGGATTTCAAAGAATTTCATTTCATTTAATGATAACTGTATTTCACGCGATTTAATTGATAGTCCAATGAAATTCTTGATTGTGTGAAACACAAGAATATTCTTTTGTGCAAAATTGATGCCATTATTCTATTGCGAGTGAACCCCAAACTCGTTATTCTCTTTCACTTCAAACTATATATAGTTTTAAATTCAAAATCATTGAAGCGATCAATGAATTCTCATTTTCTCATTGGTTTTCTTTCAACAATAGATTCAACTGATTGTCAGATCTCTTCTTCTTCTTAGAAGACATTCCTCTGAATCGCCATAAAATGCTTCGAAACGACGATATCGTCGAAGACTTTGTGCCAACAGAACAATACTCAATGCATAGCATACCTAATGAACACAACATTAGCCATGAATTAAGAGTTAATAATCAATTGATAGACAACTTTAGTGAACAACAAAACTGTGAAACGATTGCCTCAAATGTGAGCCAAACTCATATCAATTCAAAGGGTGTCCACAAAATCGGATTTTACGGATGGAGAAAGAAGTGCTTATATTTTTTCATACTCTTGGTTACGATCGCAGTGGTTATCAACGCTGCTCTCACTCTATGGATCATCGCTGTCCTCAGCTTTTCCTGGGTATGGATCACAATCACCAATATTATTGTCTTGATTTCACAAAATCTAAGTTTAAATCTAAATATTTAGAGTAAATTTATCAAATGGATCGCATCCTTAACTCCCAGACACAGACACAGTATATTAAACTAAGAGCTAATTTGAATAGTTCTTCACGTTTTGGTCACATTTTTCATTTCAATTATGCAAATCTTTAATTATTAATCTGAAGATGGCTTTACTTGAGTTATATTAATGTGGGACTTAATCACAGTGGGAATGTGTGTGGAGTTATTGATGGGAAAATTATTAATGAGATCCCTTTTAAATGATTGTCACTTTATTTATACTGAAGTGATCTTCATTTAAAAAGCAAGATTAACGTGATTATCAATGATTACTTCTCTTCTACTTGAAAAGATGGGAAAATTTTGAAATTTATCCTTAATAACACTCAAAATTAAATCTAGTCAATAATTTTATTAGACTTTAAATAGCATTCAAAAGTAGTGACCAATTATAAAATGATTTGACCATTCGTTCTACTCATTCAGTCTCATTGTTTTCATTTTTCCCATTGTGACAAAACAAATGTCACTCTTAGAAAGACATTAATATAAAAGACAAACCAAACTCTTAAAACAATATTCACTAAAATCGCATTCATTTTCAGTTAATATACTTAATGAAGACTAATATTGTTTTGTTCTCAAAGGACGGAATCGGAAAACTGAAGATACAGTCGAGTGGAGTGCATCTGAAAGGAGAGGCCTTCCTATTCAATAATGTCTATGCAAGTCATATACGCTCAACAAAGGTATGCCCGCTATGACAGACGACTCACTGCCCGACCCATTAATTAACTGAATCGACACTTATTAAGGAGTGATCGCAAAAAACGTATTCAAAACAAAAATAATAATGTTTTTCGCAATGAATGGAAAATAAATTTCAATTAAGGGCTAAATTGAGTTCACTTATGAGTCGATAACATTAGCCCTCGTTCTCGATATTCATTTCGACTTTTCGAGCGTTTGTGTCGAGAATTTCACCGAATTATTATTGATTACTTAAGTCCCGGCTTTGCGATGAAATATCAATAAAAATAAATAGGCCCATGATGACTCGGATCGCCCTCTCAGCCCTTAGAGTCTTTGCTAGATCACTTTACTCATCTCTCCTCACATTTTTTGCCAATACTTTTATTGCTTTCGCTTTCTCTTAACGATTGTTATTTGAATATTACTTTTATTTTTATAAGAATTGCTTTTTTATCATAAAAAATATTTCAATACATCCCTCGAAGTAGTCATTCAGTACTGACAAAACTCGATATCAATTCCTGTTTTCGACACAGGAATTGCGGAAATTTGAAATTCAGGCCCACTTTGAGAATTATAGTGTTAGTTGTGGGCAAACGTTTTGTGATAAGTGAAATCTGATGTTTAGTATTGTCGTAACCGAACGGAAACGTCAATTGATATCGAGGTTTGACTGTAGGCATGAATTGTAATCCGAATGGCATTCGAGAGAATCCATCGATTAATGGTTGAAATGAAATATGAATCCCACCATAGCTTTATCGAAATTGACCATGTTGGTAATCTCGTATTTTATTGGCAGCAAAATCATGATAGAGTAGCTCTCATTACAGAATATTCTGTGAATATCCATATTATAGTAAATGTTTGTCGAAATATTATCAATGGTTTCGCGGCTGAAGAACCAAAACATTGAAATAAATTTCATTTGAAATCACTTATCATTTGGTTATTCACTCTTAGGATCACTATTTGCGGATCCATTCGGACGACAGAGTAGTCCTGAACACCAATAATCCTAATAATCTAAATAATATTAGTAATCGATTATATGTGGCCAACAATCGGGTCAACGGAATCGCAAATCAATTTGTGGTCAGAAGTCCTGACGGAAAACTACAGTTCTTAGTGAGTGAAAGCAATGTCGTGGTGGCCACCGATAAGCTCCGGGTCATCAGTAAGTATGGAATCGGTGTTTGTGTTGTCAAACTGTCTCTCAGTTAAAACTGTTTTCCACTGATTCTGTAATTCCTTTTCGATGTCAGTCTTCTCTCAAACAAATAGATTGAGTTTTAAATTGTCTTTCGCTTTGAGTTTTGTTTACTTATGTTGTGTCGGATCAGATCCTAACTCATCCGCACAGACATCTGATGCTAATCCCATGTCATCTAATGGCTGTTCCTCTCATTCAGATGCGGCAGGTATTAGGTTTAATGGATCAATACAAGTGCCGACTCTCCAATCATGTTCTTTGGACAAAGAGCTCAGCCTTTTGTCTCCCACCAGAAGAATCAGAGTCAGAGGACCGCACAAAATATCCCTCAAATCCTCCGCAAAGGACTCAACACTATTCGCTTCGAGCGTAAAGAATCTTCACTTCAGGTCCAAAGAGAAAATGGTTAGTTGTTATGGACTTAGAATCAGAGATTTGAATTTCAAATGTGGTCTCACTATCAACAAGTCTTTCGGTCAGAGCCCTAATGTCCTGTTCTTGTGATGCAAACCCTCATCGGATTATTTGCATTACCATTCAATTTAGAGTGATATCCAATTTATTAGATGAACTAATTATATGAGGAATTGCTTGATTGTATTGTTGGTTCAATCATGGGTACAATCAGTAAATCTAACGCGTGCATCCTTACTAAAGTTTTAACATGCTACTTGATTCATTGAAAAGTGAAAAATAATGTCAAATCTGGATAGAAGATTATCTATTCAATATCAAAATGTGATTTATCGAAAATGTTAAATATTACTAAATGAAATTTTGTTAAATGTTAAACGTTGCAATAATTTTAAAATGATCA